>WOXC01006257.1:0-73308 GCA_011680675.1 Gymnobelideus leadbeateri | reverse complement strand
AGAAGGGGATGAGAGGGGGGGATGATGGAAGGGAAGGCAGGCTGGGGGGGAGGGAAGTTGGAAGCACCCACTTTTGAAAAGGGACAGGATCAAAATAGAGAATAGAACAAATGGGAGGTGGGATAGGAGGGACGAAATACAATCAGTCTTTTACAATATATCTACTATAGTAATGTTGTGCCTTAGCTACACATGTACAATCTATATTGAATTACTTATTTCTCAGTAAGGGTAGGTGACAAGGGAGGAAGGGAATGAATATCGAATTCAAAGTTTTAAAACCAAATGTTTAAATATATTATATATATATGTGTGTGTGTGTGTGTGTGTGTGTGTGTGTGTGTGTGTGTGTGTGTGTGTACTATTGTACATGTAATTGGGAAATAAAATATACAGACACTGGGGCATGGAGATGCACCATGCCTTACTGGAAAAGTTGAAGGGGGTATGGGGGATGATAGGGGAGATAGCAGATTGGAGGAGTGGATACCCTGTGGGACTGCTATTTTGGGGTGCTGGGTAGGGGAAAAACGGGGAGAAAATTTGTAACTCAAAATCTGGTAGAAATGAATGATGTAAACCAGAGGTTAATAAAGCATTTGGAAAAATAATAAATTAGACAAGTGGCTAATTTGTTTCATGACTTTAGACCCAATACTAGGACTATCTTCTAAGAATGGAAGACCCTTAACAGTTGTAGGAAAAGGAAAAGTAGGGAATGGCCTCCTTCATATGGTCCAGTTTGAGATGCAATGAATTAGAATTTTATATGATGGGTCAGATATTTTCCTTATACTATCAAAACTAACCACAGGGGGCATTGATCTTTTAATTCTTACATCTCTTAGTCATATAACTACCATATGATGGTTCTTATACAGATATAGCCTGTTTTACCCTCTCTTGAAGCTTGCCTGTTCTCTTTTGATATCTTTGGATATCTTTGCTCATAGGTAGAATATTCCTGTAAATATTTTTACAGAAACAGACATGAGAAAAATAAGTATAAGTCCTTTGTTTTACATAGCTGTTGATGTTCTCTCATCACCTTTTTGTTGTTGTTGTTCTTGTTGAAAGGACTTCCAGTGATCCTTCCATTCTCTTGGAATTTTACCCTTCCAATTTATGGTTATAAATAATGGGATCAATTTCAAATTGATATTTTTTCAGTTATTTTAAACTAGATTCATGTTTTCTTTGCAAGTGTTTATTTTTAACACTTGAAAAAATATCGTAGGAAAGATAAACTATTGTCTTACACATACATTATTATTACTTATAATTAAGTTGTACTTTATATATAGAGAGCTATTGATAATGATATTGCTGCAACTTTGCTTTGTTAGCCATGTTTGTTGCTTTTAATTTAATTTATTGTGTATAATGCATACATGTACTTTAGAAATGTATATTTTTATGTCCTATATATAATTAAGCATATTGTCACTATGACATCCTCCCATGTGGGTGCCATGTCTACTATATGTCCTGTTAATTGGATTTGTTTTATGTAAGCTTCAATGGTACTTAAGGTTGATTTTCTGGAATGCCTAGAAATCACCCCACCTCCTTGTTGCTTTAAAGAACAGATGCTTGTGTTTATACTGTATAATTTCAGTTTATATATATATATATATATATATATATATATATATATATATATATATTCAGTATTTATACTATATAATTTTGGACCAGCCACAGCTGATCTTTGCAAGGGATAACAAAGCATTCTGGGCCAGATAAGGAATATTAATCAAGTAAGAAAACTTATTCCTATGGAACTGTCTCCTCATGTGGGGGAAATCAAAATCCATACCTGTGTGAAGAACAAGGTGGAATTTAGAGAAGGGGGAGCAAGCTTTACTATCTTTTTGTTCTCAGTTTTTTTCAAATCTTTGGATTTTCTTTGAGTTTGCTCATTCTTTTTGGGCTATACAGATTCTTTAGACTCTTCAGATTCTCCAGGCTTTAGGTACTTTTGGCTTCCAGGTTAGAGAAAGAGAAGATGGATAATGCTAACCACTCTTAAGGTTACAGAACAGAAAATAACACTCTGAAAAGAATCTAACCTGAGAAGAGCTGGCAGTCTCCATCATGTCCCTTCCCCAGCTTGATGATTACAGATTTTGGGAATTTGCTTAACAGGTAAAATCTAGGACTGTCTCTGTCTCTCTCTCTCTGTATCTCTCCTCCCCTCCCCCTCCCTCCTCCCCTCCCCCTCCCCTCCCCTCCCCTCCCCTCCCTCTCCTCCCCTCCCCTCCCTCCCTCCTCCCTCTCTCTCTCTCTCTCTCTCTCTCTCTCTCTCTCTCTCTCTCTCTCTCTCTCTCTCTCTCCTTTCTCTCTGAAAATGAGTTATGTCACTCCTAATGGGAAAGCTCTATATTGTCTGTTATATAACCTCTTCTGAATATTTCCTCTGATTTATGTTTTGCTACCAATTTGGATAAATTATTTTCTTTGCTATTTGTTCTATGTGTTTGTTCATTGTGAAATTGGTATTTGATGGAAAGAAAGTAAAGCTTTGGATATAAAGTTTGGGGTCCCCCTTCCTCACTTATTCAGTTAGTGAACAGTGGTCAGAAGTTTAACTTGAACCTGAAAACCACATACCCTAGACCAGGGGTGGGCAACCCACAGCCTTGAGGCCACATGTGACCTTCTAGATCCTTGGGAGTAGCCTTTTGACTGAGTTCAGATTTTACAGAGCAAATATTTTTTATTAAGGGGATTTGTTCAGTAAAGTCTAGGTTTAGTCAAAGGGCTACATTTGAAGACCCAGAAGGCCACATGTGGCCTCAAAGATACAAGTTCACCACCCCTAAGGTTTGAGTTTTAAGACTAATAAGTTTTAAGGGAGAAGATAGCTATTAGGCTATATTTTTGGCCTATATTTAAGCCAATACTACTTCTCTGAGGAAAGCAGAATGGTGAAGCTTATGGTGCCAACGTCCTGCTTTTTTTTTTCCAAACAGAAAATAGAGTTTTGTAGAAGGATGGGTGGGAGGCCAACTAGAGATGTCTACTCTGCCTCCCTCTGAGCCACACAACTGACATCCCATGTTACGGATGGACTGTGCCTTTGCTACAAATATTTTATTTAAAGGAACTGAGGATGTTTTTAGAAAACTTACAATAGATGTCTTCCAAAACTTGGAAGACTGTTATGTAGAAAATGGATTCAATCTCTCCTGCTCAGTCCCAGGGGTCAGAACTAACAGGAATAAGTGGTAGATAAGTTGCAGAGAAGCAGATTCTAGGTCTACACAAGGAAAATCCTGCTATCCATTATAAGTGCCCCAAATAATTTCCTCTCTACAAAAGTATGATTCCCTCTCACTTTAATTGAAAAAAAGTTTGCATGAGCATATGTTTGACTATGTTTTAGAGCAGTGCTTCTTAAGCTGTGGGTTGTGACCCCATATAGGGTTGTATAACTGAATATGGAGATTGTAAAAAAATTTGCAATGGTAAAAGGTTTCTGAACATGTAACGACCAAAAAAAAAATTCAAAATCCACTGTATAATGAATCTGAAGTGTTTCTGGCAGCATTCGCCTGTGTTGCATCATGTTATTTCACTGCAGCCTTGGTTCTGAACACACAAGATGTGCACTTTTCACTGCACATGCCATCACACCACACAACTCCAACAAATGCTGCCAGAAACACCTTGACTCAGATTTGAGATTTTTGTGTTATGAATTGTGATATTTTTACTGTGCATACAAAGTTTTCTGCTCTTACAGAAACATAAAAGTTTAATTATGGAAAATAAACTTTTAATATTTTCCTACCTCATTCCTCATTCCTCCTAAGTATCAAATTAGTGTATCTTTGGTTTATATTGTGTTAGAATGTTTGATTTTAAAATTGCTGTTATTGCCTTCTTTTACAGAAACATAGGAGTTGAGAAGATTCAGAGAGGATGGCAGAAAACAAACTTTCAAGATTTCCCTGCACACAAAAGAGTTAAAATAGTGCCTCAGGGTGAACATAGAGGAGTAAAAATAAATAAGAGTAGTGGAAGAACAGAGGTCCTCTTGGGATAATCAGTGATCTGAAGGGAATCCTCAGTACAAGGTTTAGTCCATGTGAAGAATAACAACTCCAAGCTAGAGTCTGCTTAAACAACAAGTGACAAGCCCTGGGGTTAGCTAGGTTGGGAGGCTGTCTCATGGGGAATATTACCCTCAGAATAGTGAGGGGAGTTGGATGTGTGAGCTAGGGAAGATCTAGGGAACCTCTAATGACAAGAAATGCCAGACACAGTTGTGCTACAGAGACACAGCTGGGGGCTAGAAGGAACCAGCTTATGCCTGGTGAGTGCAGAAGTAGTGGGGTAGGGATGTCACTGCCTGTGGGTATGTACAGGGGGCTGGAGATCTTGGTTTAAGGTTCCAGGCCAGAGGCAAGAACTGGAGGAAGATCTGAGGCCAGAGGCATGAGTCCCATTCCTCAGGTCTAGAGGTGAATATAAAAATCCACCTACTACAAATATGTGAAGTGGGAATAAAGACCAGGGTTTGTCTTCAGAGGAGGATACTGAAGCAAAGAAACTCTCTTCTGCCCCAAAGAGTAATGTTAAATTGTCACCTTCCCAAAAAGAATTCATAGAAGAACTTTATTTTTTTTTAAATCTAATGAGAGAAATTGAGGAAAAAATAAAAAAAAAAAACCAAACCAAAAAAAAAAAACAAACCAATCCAAGAAATACAAGATTATGAAAAGAAAGTCAACCAATTAGAAAAGGAGATCCAGAATTTTAAGAGAAAAATGACTCCTTGAAAATCAGAATTGTGCACAAGGAAGCTAGTGAAGTTATGAGATCAAGAAATAATATAAGAAAGTATAAAGAATTAGAAATGGAAGAGAATATGAAACATCTCCTAAAGGGGAAAAACTGATCTGCAGAATAGGTCAAGACAAGAAAACATAAGAATAATTGAGCTACCTGAAAGCTTTGATAAAAAAAAAAAGAATCTTGATAAAATAGTACAATGTATAATTAAATTATCCTGAAGCATTAGAACAAGAGGGGAAAGTAGAAATATAAAAAAATCTACCCATCACCACCTGAGAGATTTTACAAGGAAAATTCAAAGTAATATTATAGTCAATTACTGAAAACCCCAGCTCAAGGTTAAAATATTAGAAGAAGAAAAAAAATAAATATGGTGGTATCACAATTAGAATCACACAAGACCTAGTAGTGGCAACACTAAAATCCCATAGGTCTTAGAATACTATATATCAAAGAGCAAAAAAGCTGGAGTTCCAACTAAAAATAAACTCAGTAAAGCTTAGCATAATCTTGAATGAAAAAAAAAAAGACATTTAATAAATTATCAAACTTTCGATGCTTTGTTAAATTAAACGAAGAAACTAAACTTAAAAGAAGATTTGACATACCAGAGCTAAGAAAAATATAAGCTACATACCAAAGAACAACTACAATTGCACTTCATAAGGACAGACTATTTCCCTTTTATGTATGTAAAATGTAAAACATATATCTAAGATTATTATAAGGAATTGGGTATTTCATAATAAAGATTGGTATACACCTGAATATGGTATGATTTTAAAAAGTAAAACTGTTTAGAAATTGTTAAAAAGAGTAATTATCCTATAGAAATGAGGTGCAAGAGGAAGAATTGACATAGAGAATTAGATTGGGGACAAGGACTGTTCTGGAAAATTTCTTTCATTGGGTATGAGTTCAAGAGTTAATAATACTTATGTATCTAGAAAAGTTTAAAAGTCTTCTAAATTCAGAAAGAAATATAATGCCAAGGAGAGGGGGGAGGACAAGGGAGTTATCTCAAGAGTGGAGGGTGAGGGAATATGTTAACAGGGGCACAAATGGTGTTCAGATTAATGGGAATGGGAGGGATCTTTGGAGATGGGTAGGTTAAGTAATAGGAGGGTTTGGAAGTGGGTAGAAGTAAAGTAAAGGAATCAACAGGTATACAAAATGAGAGATATACACAAACACAAAAACAAAGATCAGAATTTGGGAAAGCAGATGTCTATATTTGTATCTAAGTATGTATATATGTATGTGTGTGAATGTATATATGTGTGTGTGTATAGCTATATCTACATATAAATATATGTGCTTAAATGTAGCATTCTGGGGAGAGGGAAGGGGGAAAGAACAAAGTAAAAAGTGCACAGCAGAGAAAAAAAGAAAACTTACAAGGAAACAAAGGAAAGATGGACAGTTTTCAACCCAAAGCATAGTATTTATTATATAGTCTTTTTAAAGTGTAAACATTGCTATATATTTTGAATCCTCTCTTATGTTCTGCTATGTACATGGCATGCTTTTTATTATTATTTTGTATTTGAGCTTCAATATTTAAGATCATACCATGTTTCTTTTTTATTGTGTATTTAAATTTTAGTATTTAAGTTTAAAATAAAAAATAAAAAAGAAAGATGTGTTTAATTGTAGCAAGTAGAGACAAAAATCCTTTAATAATATTTCTTCTCTATCACTATTGTTCGTGTACGTACATGTGAACATCAATTTCTTAAATTAAGCACAAACAAATGTTATTTCATAAACTAACACTAGCATTCATTTGAGAAATTATTAGCATTATTTATTACATTTTAGGACAAAACATTCTTCAGTTGTGGATAAGTGGCTAATAAATTCAGAAAGAAGAGATAAAAATACTTATGATAATGCAGCATAGTCTTTGCTACCAGGTTGTAGTTCACCCAAACTGACACACACACACACACACACACACACACACACACACACACAATCATTTTGGCAATGGATTTGCTTCTAATAATGATGATGTTGTGGAAAACCTTCTTTGCTAAATTTGTAATGAATTTTTGGCCATGGAGATCACAAAACCATCCAAACTAAAATGACATCTTAATACTAAACATGCAGTATACTGCAATAAACTGAAGGGATATTTTAAATAACTTTAAAAATCTTCAAATAAAGAAAAATAATGTTTTGAGAAATATCTTACTGTCAACAAAAATACTTACTTGTAGCTCATCAAACTTCTTATTTAATTGCAAAAACTAAAAAGCCTTATATGATAGGAAAAGATAACATATTACCTGCTGCTATTAAAATGTCAGAAATATTTGATGCTGAGTAGAAATCTGATTTTCTTAGTTTTTTTTTTTTTTCATAATGACATATAGGTTTCAAATTTTTGTTAATTGTTGTGTATTTTTTTTGAGGGCAATGGGGTTAAGTAACTTGCCCAAGATCACACAGCTAGGATTTTGTTTGTATGTGCGTTAAGTGTCTGAGGCAATTGTTGTGTATTTTTTAAAAATCCAATAATTTAAACATGTCTCTTCAAGGAAAATATTGTAATATATTTATGTTAAAAAGAAATAACTTAAAGTTTTAATAAAAAAGTTAACATATGGAAGAATAGGGTTGAAAATGTTTCTTTAGAATTGTTTGCAGCTACAAATTATTTTATAATTTAAAATAACCTTTCCAAATATTTAATTCTAAGAGTTATAATTGATCATTTGAAGTGGCTGGAGACACAATTCCAGAAATACTTCCCTCCAAGTTTTGATTCTAGAAAACTAAGTTGGATTCATAAACCATACTCAATTAAAATAAAAAAAAAATATCAGTCATCTGTCATTAAAGGTTCAAGAAGAATTTGCTGAGTTATCAAGTGACAGACTTTAAAAGTTTAGTTTCCTAAAAAAATTCATTAAATTAATTTTGCCTTGGAATTAGGACAGAATTGACAATAATTTCTGAAATAGACCTAAACATACTTCTACCATTTTGTACTATGTATTTATATAAAGTGGCCTTCTCAACATTGATGATTATAAAATCAAAATGCCCATCAACTCTTAAAAATGTCAAAGATGCTCTACATCCCGCAGTATCAAATATTCCCCAAGATTTAATTCTATATGTAAAAATAAACAAGATATCCATCTCATCAGTATGCAAATTTGCTTTTATCTTTAACAAATGTAAAATTATATATATGTATATACATATGCATATATATACACCAAAGAATTATTTAAAAATAAATTTATGATTTATTATCAGTAAATGTTTGATTTACATGCCTATTTTATATACCTATATATCCAGGTGTATAAAAAGTTTTCAGGCAAAAAGGAGTCGAGTGAAAAAAGGTTAAGAAGCCCTGTCTTGGAGCACCTTCTTCTTTAGTTTATGCTCTGAATAGATGATGTCTAAAGTTCCCCCCATCCCCTTATTACACAAAATTGAGGCAGCTCATGTTATAGGGATAGATTTGAATACGTACAATCTGGAATGCCTTTTCTATTTCTTCAAGGGAGACTATGATTTCTGCCATTATGGAAAGGAGGGTGAATATAACTGGTCAATTACTCATTTGCTCTCCTATGTTCAAGAATGATATTGAGCCAGAATTATATCTATTACACAACACAAATTTTGAATCTAGATTAATGATTTTTTAAATTTTGTGATAAAATCTATTTCCCCTACTTGTTCTTGTTGAGAAGTAATCCCACCTCAGTTCGTGTAAAGTGAAGCATGAGTAGCTCTCCAGCGGATGGCTGCTGTGAATAGCTTTAAAGTTATGATTACATAGTATAGTGAACTCTCTATTTATTCAGCAATAAACTAAAGCAAAACTGTTAGGGCCCACCTTACAGGACTGACATCAAACTCACCTCTCCAGCCACCTCTACGGCACTCCAATTGCCTTCCATGATTCCTGTTGCCCCTATGACATGGCTTGCCTCCACAAACTCCTCTCCAGCTGCCCCTACAGTCCCGTCACTCTGGTCACTCCTACGACCCGGGCTGCTTCTACAACCCTCTCTCCAGCTGCCACCACAGCTCTAGTCACTCTGGTCGCCCCTACAACCCGGGTTTGCCCCCATGAACCCATTGGGGTAGCCTGTTCCTCTGAGAACAGACAAACGAGTCCTGACACCAAGACGTGAAGTATCTTGCCGTTTAATCTCTTTCTCATTCACAATCCCCACTTCTCTCCTTCCTCTGCTCTCACCTTGCCTCCCTCCTTTTATCTTCTTTCCCCTCCCCCAACTCTGTTCCCCTACATGCCTCAGCAGTAACAAGCTTCTCATGGCAGGGGAGTGCTCCCCTGTTAGCAGCACATACTCAATACCCCCAAAATCATGGAGCAAAATACACGTTCAGGTGCCTCCAATGCTGCTTGAGTTGCTCTGTCCTTTGCCTGAGTTTTCCGTGGGTTCTCAGAGTTCAGGTAGAGTCTTAAAGGGCCCCAACACAAAACATAGCCAGAAACCAAAGTACAGCATTCACAATGATATAACATAACAACTTATCACTAAAGTGGCCATATAGTTTTAAGCAAAAGATATCATTCAGTCCGACGTGCTCCCACGTGTGGGCCAAGAAAAGAGAGTCTGCGGAAGCAGCCACCAAGAAGAAAAAGACAGTGACCAAGGGGACTAACGAGGTCAGCCGGCAAAATGTCGCACCTTCCGATGAAGTTGCTGCGCAAGATCGAGAAGCGCAATGAGAAGCTGTGTCAGAGGAACCACCGGCAGAAGCAGAAAGAGGCCTTGAGGGCCAGTATACCAGAAGCCCAAGATGAGGGTGAATCAGAAAATACAATAGAAGAAATAAAAGTGGAAAAATCTCCCAAGAAATCTACAGTATTAGCACCCAGTGAAGAATCAACTGCACAGCTCCCCAGTTCTGAATTAAAAAAGAAAAAGAAGAAGAAGAAGAGGAAAATAACAGCTGATGCAGGACCTGAAAACAAAGCAAAAACTGAAGACCAAGAGGGATCTGATGATGAAAGTGAGAAAGATCCCAAAATAAAAGAAAACAATGTGGAGGATCAGAATGAGGATGCTGAAATACCCAGCCTCCCTCATGGACTAACAGGGTCCTTTGAGGATACTTCATTCACTTCACTTAGTAATATCGTTAATGAAAACACTCTGAAGGCAATAACAGAAATGGGCTTTACTAACATGACTGAGATTCAGCATAAAAGTATCAGACCACTTCTAGAAGGCAGGGATATTCTAGCAGCTGCAAAAACAGGCAGTGGCAAAACCCTAGCATTCCTCATCCCTTCAATAGAACTCATTGTCAAGTTAAAGTTCATGCCTAGGAATGGAACAGGGTTCCTTATCCTCTCACCTACTCGGGAGCTGGCTATGCAGACCTTTGGTGTGCTTAAGGAACTAATGTCTCACTACATGCATACCTATGGTTTGATCATGGGAGGCAGTAACAGATCTGCAGAGGCACAGAAACTTGCAAAAGGGATCAACATTATTGTGGCAACACCTGGCCGGCTTTTGGACCGCATGCAGAACACCCCAGGATTTATGTTTAAAAACTTGCGGTGTCTTGTTATCGATGAGGCTGTCTGAATTCTTGAGGTTGGGTTTGAGGAAGAGATGAAGCAGATCATCAAACTTCTGCCAAAATGCAGGCAGACAATGCTCTTTTCTGCCACACAAACTTGTAAGGTAGAAGATCTGGCAAAGATTTCCCTTAAGAAGGAACCATTGTATGTTGGGGTTGATGATGACAAAGATACTGCAACAGTAGATGGTCTTGACAGGATATGTTGTTTGTCCATCTGAAAAAAGGTTCCTTCTACTCTTTACATTCCTCAAGAAGAACCGGAAGAAGCTGATGGTATTTTTTTCTTCATGTATGTCAGTAAAATACCACTATGAGCTTCTGAACTACATTGATTTACCTGTCATGGCCATTCATGGCAAACAGAAGCAAAATAAGCGGACAACTACATTCTTTCAGTTCTGCAATGCAGATTCTGGAATTTTGCTGTGTACAGATGTGGCTGCCAGAGGGCTAGATATCCCAGAAGTAGACTGGATTGTCCAGTATGACCCTCCAGATGATCCAAAGGAATATATTCATCGAGTAGGTAGAACAGCCAGAGGCATAAATGGAAGAGGCCATGCTCTGCTTATTTTGTGACCAGAAGAGTTGGGTTTTCTTTGTTACCTGAAGCAAGCCAAGGTACCACTAAGTGAATTTGAATTTTCTTGGTCAAAAATTTCTGACATTCAGTCTCAGCTGGAAAAACTAATTGAGAAGAACTACTTCCTTCATAAATCAGCACAGGAGGCATACAAATCCTATGTTCGAGCATATGATTCCCATTCTCTGAAGCAAATCTACAATGTTAACAGCTTAAATTTACCTCAGGTTGCTTTATCATTCAAAGTACCTCTATTTGTTGACCTAAATTTGAACAGCAGCCATGGGAAGAGATTGCAAAAAAGGGGTGGCGGTGGTGGTTTTGGCTACCAGAAGCCCAAGAGTGTCCACAAGTCCAAAATCTTCAAGCACATGGGCAAGAAGAAGCCTGATGGCAGGCAGTTCTCTCATTGAGTCAGGAACTTTTCTAGCCTTCGGTAATTTTAACCTCAGATAAAGACTTGTATTCATTGCACTAACCATGGAATATTTACAGTCTTCAGGATTTGGATTAAGACTTACCACACTTACATGCAGTGGCTTCAACCAATTTTTCTTGATAAAAAAACTGAGATGAAGCTAAATTTTTCTTGGCTTCTAAAAGGCAAATGACATTTCCTTTACAATGGACTAACAAATACAGAATTTTAACTGTAAATTATGTTTTTTCAAAGAACTTATATTTTTAAATTTCTTTTAAGAGCATTTGTCGTGGTCCTATATCCAATCATTCCTTACCATTGTTTTTTTTAAGAACTCTTTGGCTTGGAAAGCAATATTAATGACCTTATAATGTAGTCAGGTACATGAGGGCCTTCTTGACTAGCTGTACAAATAAAAGCCTCAGTCTGTTCTGCTTCCTTCTTGGATAATACAAATTGTCTTTGATCCATTCTAAATATTGTCTGCAAAAGCAAAGGACCCATAATTTTTTTGTTTTGGATTTGTAGTGAGAGGACCAAGATTTAAATCCTGACTGTTTCTCTATAACCTGTGTCCCTTAGCCTCTCTTCACCTTCATTTCCTTATATTGTAAAATGAAGGGGTTGCACTAAATGACCTCCAAGGTCCCTGCTAGCCCAAATCATGATCCTCTAAGAACTTGTTAATAAACCTCATAAATTTAAGGCTGTTTGCACTTATTACCAAAGTAATAGGTTACATGAAGAAGATATTTCGGGTTCTTTACTTTTGACATGAGTCATTAGAAGCATCTATAATGTATGCATTTCTTTCTGTTGCTATACAAATCTGTGGTATTCTGTGAAAATAAAATATGCCCCACAAACAAATCATAAAGTTTATTCCAAGGCTTAAACTGGGCTGCTCTCTGAGCAGTTACTGCACATCCCTAGATATGGAAACCTGGGCTCAGTTTGCACCCTGAGCAACTCATATAACATTTCTGAATCTTAGTTTCCTCTGTGAGCAACAAATGAAATAATACAGATAACACACTTGTACATCATAAAATTCTTTATAAATGTCAGTTATTAATAAAAAAAGATATCATTCAGTAAGTCTTTAGCTCAATCATCCTTAAGGGGCACAAAGTAGAAAGGTTCAAGTCTCCCCACCCTTAGATCACATTGTCTTAATCTCTCATTCAAAAAGTATTCTTTCTTCTTGATTGTAAAATGGTTTCTAATTATCCTTAAGGGATACAAGATACAAAGTTCTCCCATCCCTACAGCCAGAGTAAATCAGTCAGCAGGAAGTATCCAAGGAGAGATCTTTTTATCTTGGTTCCAGGCTGGCTCCTAGTTTCCATTGCTCCCCTTCCATGGGTCCAGTTCTTGCCTGAATCTACCCAACTGTCACCTGGATTCACAGGCAGGCAACTCCCAACATCTTGTCCAGCTCCTCATCTAGTTCCTTATCCACCTCTCATTCCATATTGAAGTTCACAGTGTCCAGTCTACCTCAAGTCCTTCACAGTCTCTGTTTCTGGGAAGACAAAGCTTAACAGAGCCAAAAAACATTCATACACTTGCTGGAACCATCATCAATTTATTATCTGCTGTGAAATCAACACAGAGCCCCCAAACAGGGTCTGAGAATTCAACACAAATCATCAGTATAGTCCTAGGACCTCTGAAACCCTCCCCCAGGACTTCTGTAAACAGACAACAAGAAAATCCTCTTTTGGGGCTCCTAGCAATGTCCCAGGGCTTCTGTTCAAAGTATCACAAACACAAATCAACACAGACAGGACAGAGTGGCAGACACCACAAGTTTTCCCTTCTCAACTATGCTCAGTCTCAGCTGTGCTTAACTTTTTATCTGTCATTAGCTCCTCATTGTTCTGCCCACCTCTTACATCTTTCCTGTTCCTATCTACGACAAGTCCCTCCCACTGTGGGAGTCACAGCTTCTGTTTCTTTAAAAGATATTTGAAATGAAACAAGGTGCTAAATAAATAACTGAAAGAAGGTGCTAAGTGCTTCTTTGATGGCCATTAGCGTTTGGGACTCTGACATTAATTTCAGCCACTTTAGTTCCCCTACCCATCAATCTTTTGCCATAGAAAAGGTAGTCATCCACAGTGAGCAGACATTTATCTTAGTGGGCACTAAAACAAAAAAGGAAATTGTGTATATCAAGTTAGACAACAGAACACTCCAGACTCAGAAACCTCTGTGACTTGGAAACAAGATGAAATCTCAGTTCAACAAAGTAAAGAATAATTGCACCTGAAAAGTCCACTCTTACCAGGCTATGGAGATTCATATGCATGGAATCTAGGGACATCTTAGGGTGCCAGGTTCTCTACACAAATGTGGCCCAGTAGTCTTCAATTTGACTTTCAAAGTCCTTGCATTCTTTGCCTCCTCCTCACCATTTTTCTATTTCTCTACTTGTTGCTGAAATCTCCTCAAGGTTTCTCTGCCATTCCAAAATCATATTTCAATCAAACACTTATTCAGTAAACATTTATTCAGTGCTTATTATATGCCAGGAACTCTTCTAAACATTGGTTATACAAAATGAAGCAAAAGGCGTTTCTGACCTCCAGAAGCTTACAATCTAAGAGATGAGACAACACGCAAACAAATTTATACAAAGAAAGTTATATAAATGTAAAATGAAATAATTAACAGAAGTAAGAAACTGGAATTCAGAGGAGTTAGCAATGTATTCCTGTAGAAAATGAAATTTTAATTGGGACTTAAAGGAAGCCTGGGAGGTCAATGGCTAGAAAAGAGGATAGAGAGCTTTCCAGATATGAGGAACAATCACACAAAATGCCTGAAACCAAGAGAAGGGATGTCTTGTTTGTGGAACAGCCAGGAAGCCAGTGTTACTGGTTCAAAGAGTATGTGTCAGTGAGGAAAGCCTAAGAAGATTATAAAGGTAGAATATGACTAGGTTAAGAAAGGCTTTAAATGCTAAATGGTATTTTGCATTTGCTTTTGAAGTCAGTGGGAAATCACTGGGAGTTTATTAAGTAGTTGGGTAACATGATCAGATCTCTTATTTTAGAAAAAAAATACTTTAGTTGTTGAATGAGAATGGATTGCAATAATCCAGATATGAGATGATGAGGACCTTCACTAGAGTATACTTATGCAGATTCCCAGAACTATACTTCAAGGAATGACCCAAGTCAAACATGTAATGGTCCTACTTCTATGTGTATATTTGGAGGAGAAAAATTTGGGGAAATTAAGAATCAATTAATAAGCATTCTTAAGTCTTAACTATGCCGCCAGATACTATGCTAGGAATTGGGGACACATGGAAAAATTAAAAACGGGTACAACAACTCGTACATTTTTTTTAAAGATTAAGCAAAACCATCTGATCATAATTATAGAGATAGAAGGAACTTTAGATTCCTTCTAGACTAATTCCTCCATTCTGTAGTGGAGGAAAATGGTGTTTAAAGGTTTGATGATTTACCTGAGGTCTTAGAGGCAGTAAAAGATAGAGGAAAGATTTGAACTCTTGTCCTCAGACTGCATATCCCATAGTCTTTCAATTATGCCATGAAGAATCCTCTGAATTTCTGTTAAAATTGATCTGCTATTAACTGGCCATTAAATGAATGCCAAGTTTAATGTTACAGCTCCATATATTTCCTCAGTTATGATACAATTTATATTAGTATTTGGCTCTATCACTTCTCAACTATCATACTACACATTTGTATTAAACTATTTCAATAATTTTCAATACCAGTTGTGAATGGTCGCATTCCCAGAAAATGAATCAGAGCATTCCACAAAGTCTCCTTGTAGCTGTAAACATTTAGAGGAGATGTAATTTCTTATTTATTTAGCAAGAATATTTTCATCCCTTTTTATGTAAATGACACAAATATTGGAGCAATTTACCAGCTAAATGAGCAGCTAAGTTTTATATGAGTCCATTTTTATATGTACAATATTTTGCTCAGAGAATTCACCTAAAGGAAATAAGGTAAACTTCTGCTGAAAAAGACTTGCTTAAGAAAGCAGGTGATAATAGTTCTTTCCCCAAATCCAGCAAGCCTGTGGCCAATTTCTACATCTAAAAGATGTTCCTTCAAACTTTTATTTTTTACATCTATCAGAATCCAATCCCATTTCAGTTATTCAATCCTTTTGTAATACCAAGGCAAGTCCCTTAGCCTCTGAGTTTTACTATGCATATGGCATTATGAAAACCACATATTTGACAATGTAGAAACCACACATGGATGTGAATATTTATATTATTCATTTTTCCCATTAAAAGTGATGGGACAAAGTTCATATAAAAAAACAACAACCCTCTTTTAACAAATTTCTTAGAGGAATATAACAATTCAAATCGTCTTTTTGGATTAAATACAATTATAAAAGATTATTTATTGATGATAACACATTTTATGTATGTATATACAAACATGAGTATAACCACAAATATTAGGATTACAGACTTAGATCTGGAATATTCCTCAAAATATTTAATAACAATGTCTCATTCCACAGACAGGGAAATTGAAGGTCAATGAAGTCAAGGAATTTGTCCAGCATCATATAGGTATTATATATCTGGTCTGGGATTCAAACCCAGGTCTTTTGATGCCACAATAAATTATTTTGTTTTAAATCATTATGTGCACATGCATATGTATATGTAGTATGTGTCTCCCTGGCTTTCTTATTATACCCAGTTTGGGGTGAAGAAATGGGTGGGAGAAGGAAGTGACATGGAAAGAGAAGAAAAGATGGCAGAGCAGGGAAATAACAGAAGAAGAAAGGGATAAAGAGAGGAAGGCAGGAAGAAGGACACAAAAATAGAGAGAGAGGGGGTTTGATTGAGCGTTAGTGGTACACAGAGATACAATTCAGCAGAAAATCCTTTCTTCTGAATCTCTAACATGCAATACACTGTGCTAAGTGTTGTAAGCCTTGATAAGGAAAAGCTTTTAAGAAAAAGATGAAAACTGTATTCAAATAAATATGATAGAAAGTAAAATATGATAAAGGCAGAGAAGCAATATAGGTAGCTCAGTGGATAGAGTGGTGAATCTAGAATCAGGAAGCTCTTAGTTCCAATCCCACTTTGGATTCTTTACTAGTTGTGTTACCTTTGGCTAATTCTCTACTTCATTTCCCTAATCTTTAAAATGAAGATAATAAAAAGATACTCCTAAAGCACTTTGAAAACCTTAAAGTATTATATAAATGTTATCATTGTTGCTATTGTTAGAAGACATTCATGAAAGATGCTTTGCAAGTATTTGAGAAAGGGGAGAGTGCTTTCAGCTAGGACCATAAGAGAAGGCTTTCAGGAGAAATACCATCTGACCTGAACCTTAAAAGGTTTTGAAAAGCAAAAAAAATGGGGGCAGCCAGGTGTCATAGTGAATAGAGCACTGGCCTTGAAGTCAGGAGGATCTGAGTTTGAATCCAGCCTCAGACACTTAACACTTACTAGCTTTGTGATCTTGGGCAAGTCACTTAACCCCAATTGCCCTGCCTTCCCCTCTCAAAAAGACAAAGAAAGAGCAAAATAACATTAAAAAAAGAAAAGCAAAACGAATAGTAAATACAATCCAGGCTTGAAAGAGCAAACTCTGTTGATATGAAAGTTACTGAAAGTACAAAGGGCATAGGGACATTTCTGTTCCTTTCGTAAGGAAAATCTTACTGTGGGAATGTACAAGGATGGGGGAAGGTAAGATGAAGTGCAAAACAGCTAGTAGGCCAGTTTGACTAGAGTGTATTATATGGGAAATACTGTCATGTAAGATAAGGCAAGAAAAGTAGGTAAGAAGAAAAAAGGTTTTTTTTGGGGGGGAGATACACAAAGTAAAAGGAAGAGTGATGGAGAAGAAAGAAACAGAGATTTTAGCTTTTAAGGCAGAAGGTAAGAGTTTTTACAGTGCTACTGTCAGTTATTATTCACTGTCTTTTGAAAATCGATTCTTCAACTAATTTAACACTTATTCCTTCAAAAACATCAATTGGATTTCAGTAATGAGTTCCCTCAAGGCAGCTAGGTGGCACAGTGGATAGAATGCCTGGTTTGGAATCAGGAAAACTCATCTTCCTGAATTCAAATCTGGTCTCAGACACTTACTAGCTGTGTGAACCTGGGCATGTCACTTAACCCTGGTTGCCTCAGTTTTCTCATCTGTAAAATGAACTAGAGAAGGACATGGCAAACCACTCCAGTATCTCTGCCAAGAAAACCCCAAATGGGGCCACAGAGTTGAACACAACTGAAACAATTGAACAAGAAAATGAGGTCCCTCCACCAGGGACACATTACCTTTTAGACTGAAGCAACAGTAACCAGAGCCATTATCAACCTAAGAGTATGAAAGAAGGTTAGATGAAACTAAGATCAGTATTGGGTCTAGTCTCCCCTGCTTATTTTTCTTCCCCAATTCTGCTCTGGAAGGAAGCTCTGGTGAAGGCTCTGGATAATTTTGGATACGTTTTCATGAAGTTTTATTCTGATGCCTTGTTGTGAAGTAAAAGTAATGTAGGATTCTTGATGATCATAACAGTGGAACCTAAGGCAGAAAGTACAGACCAGCAATAATCTGAGTACTGTATATGTGAAGACAAGTCTGAGTTTGGAGAGGATCACCATCAGGTTGGATACATTATGATGAAAATTCAGGCCACAACAATTCTCAAAGACAATCTACTATGTTTTAGGAGGGTTGTAATGAGTGAAGTACATACATTGATCAAGGAAACTGATTCTTGATCAAGACTGAATCTTTGTACTACTGGGGTATCTAGGGACAGAGACAAAAGAAGAAAAAAAAGCATGTACCTATATATTATTAGAGATTTATAAACTCAGAGGATCTGCAAACTGATAAAAGTAGTGCTCACTTCATAACTATTCCCAGTGTTTCTCTAATAAAAAGCAAACAACTCTCCAGGGTTTGGGTTTATTTGTCTGTTTTGCTTGCAAGTGTAAGGTGCTGACTCTTTCCTGTGTGAAGTTTGGTTGATGAAAAGGGCAAAAAAGAACATTTGTGTAAGGAAATCTGAAAATCAATTTGAGAAAGAACACAGTAGTTAGATAAAATATTGAGAAGAGATAAATACTGATCTGAGGTAAAGAGAAATTCTTCTCAGGTGAATGTACCAAGAATTCTTGTTTGAAATCAGAGAAAAGACCGAGGGGAAAATGACTGTAGGGAATTGCCATCTACCAACTGATTTCCATGCAACTGCTTTTAGAGTTTTAGAGGTTGTTATTTAGAAATAATAAATTAAATAACAGTTCGGGGGCTTCCCCCTTTGCCTTGTTTTGGTAGAGGAGCTTGTGAAGCCCAGTGAAACCATGAGCTATGTCTTGCAAGGTTAGCCAAAGTGTATAGGTCATAGGAGAGAGTTCTGAGAAAATGTGATCCACTAGAGAAAGAAATGGAAAAGCATTCCAGCATCTTTGCCCAGAAAACTCCATGAGAGTATTAAAATGATAAAATATATGACACCAAAAAATAAACCCTTCAGATCAGAAGGTGTCCAAAACATTACTGGGGAAGAGTGGAAGACAATTATAAGTGGCTCCAATACTAATGAAAGGGCTGCACCAAAGCTGAAAGGAAGCCCAGCCATAGATTTGCCTGATGATGAAAGAAAAGTCTAATGCTGTAAACACTAATATTGCAGAGGAATCTTGGATGTATGACTTATGAAGCAAGGTTAGTTGGATGTGGTCAAACAGGAGATGGAAAGATTAAACTTTTTTTCTTTTCTTTTTTTTTTTGATGGCAGTTGGGGTTAAGTGACTTGCCCAAGGTCACATGGCTAGTAAGTGTTAAGTGTCTGATGCCTGATTTGAACTCAGGTGCCCCTGACTCCAGGGCTGGTGCTCTATTCACTGTGCCACCTAGCCACCCCAAGATTAAATGTTGATCTCTTAGATGTTGGGGAACTTAAATGGATAGGAATGGGTGAATTTAAATCAGGTGATCACTACTTACATTACTTGGGGCAAGAATCCCTTGGATGAAATGGGGTAGCTTTCATAGTCCATATAAGAGGGAGGGAAACAGTACAGGGGTATAATCTTAAAAATGAAATCATCAAAACCATTCAACATCACCATAATATAATTCTGTGCTCTAACTACTAATACTAATGAGGTCTAAGTTGATCAGTTCTATGAAGACATACAATATCTTCTAGAAATAATTCCCCAAACAAACAAAATCCAAAAAGAAGCCACATTCATCATAGGATATTAGAATGTTAAAGTAGAAAATCAGAAGGCAATTGGAGTAACATGCAAATTTGGCCTTGTAGTATAAAATTAAGCAGAGCACCGACTAACAGAGTTTTGTCAAGATAACTCATCGGTCAGAGCAAATACTCTTTTCAAAAACCCAAAAGGAGGCTCTATACATGAACATCACCTGATGGACAGGACCAAAATCAGATTTATTATATACTTTGCATGTGTACAAGCTATATAAATTCAATTAAAACAAGTCATAGAGTTGACTGTAGCTTAGATCATGAGCTTCTTATTGCAAAGTTCAGACTTAAATGGAAGAAAGTAGAGGAATCCATTAGACCATATAGATATTACTTAAATGAAATCCCTTATGAATATGAGGTAGAAGTGATGAAAAGACTTAAGGGATTAGATCTGAAAGTGCCTGAAGAACTATAGGCAGAGGTTGGCAATATCATATCATATCATATCATATCACATCATATCAAATCATATCACATCATATCATACTATATCATATATTGGAGGCAGTAACAAAACATCATTCAAAGAAAAGAATAAGCAAGAAAGCAAAATGACTGTCTTACAAGGTTTTGCAAGTAAATGGAGAAAAAAAGAGAAAGAAAAGCAAAAGAGAGAGGGAAAGATACACCCAACTGAATTCAGAATTCCAGAGAATAGCACAGAGAAACAAGGTTTTTCTTAAATCATCAATGCAAAGAAAGAAAAATAGTAGAATGGGAAAGACAAGAGAACTCTTCAAGTAAATTAGAGAATATCAAGGGTAAGTATCATGCAAAAAATTGGCATGATAAATAGAAGTAGAAGAGATTAAGAAGATGTGGCAAAATACATAGAATAATTACACAAGAAAGAGCTTAACATTACCAATAGCCATGGTGGTATTGTTACTGTTATTTGTCCTTTATTTTCAAAGAGGACCAATGATATCACCAGTGGTGTCTTGAATCGCATGTGAATTGGATTTAAGTGAGGCAGAGTTACACAAAGTTGTCAATTTAACTCTCTCTTCCAGAGTCATCAAAGTCCAATGGCAAGACAAATGTCAAGACTACTAATGATGGTCCAGGATGTATCTCTACAAAGACTCTTTCAGCTGCCTTAATGGACATTGGAACACATTGTTCTCATTCTTCCTTTCTGGAGAAAGTCTTCATGTACTTGGTTTGGACATCTCCTAATTCATCGATGGGTTTAAGGCCTGTTGATTGCCTACAACCTGGTTTAGCCTGCCTGTCAAGACAGTTTTATCAGAGTGCAGCCACTACACATGCGTGCTGTACCTCCTTGGAGCCACATATGAGGTTTGGATAAATCAGGTGGATACCAAAAGTGAATGAGCAGTCTTGAAAAGGGCTTGGCAAGCTCAAATACCAGAGGAGCTTGTTCTCCTAAACACCCTATACATTCCTGTGGTTCTTGATCTAGACCCAGATCCTGGAGAATAAAGACAAGTGGGCCTTAAGCATTGCTAACAATAAGGCTGCTGGAAATGATAGAACTCCAACTGAGCTACTTAAAATCCTAAAAGATAATGCCTTTAATGTGCTACAATCAATATGCCCAGCAAATTTGGAAAACTCACTAGTAGCCACTGGATTCAAAAAGATTGGTTTATGTCCCTATCTTAAAGAAGGGCAATGCCAAAGAATGTTCAAATTACTGAAGAAGTGTGTTCATATTCTATGCCAGCAAGATTATGCTTAAGATTCTGAAAGCTAGGCTTCAGCAATACGTGAACTGAGAATTACCAGGAGAATAGACTATTTTTTTTCCCAGCTGACGATGTATTGTCATGAATGCAACCATATGAAAACATAAGTTATGAAAAACACAGTCACAATGTGGCCTCTGGGCCCCTCACTCACCCACAGGAGGGAGCTGGGGCTTGGGGGTGGAGGACAGAGGACCAGGGAAGGGGCTATGGGGGGGCCCCCTGGGCCAGCCAAGGCAAGAGGCCTAGAGAGGTTAGGCCGGCTGGGGCAGGGTCCACGGGATCGGCCCACAGGGCCAGCTCAGCGCATCCGGTAGTCGGTGGAGCAGGAGAGCTCACACAACTGGCCTTTGAAGTCCAGATCGATGGTGAAGTCTAGATCTTGATTGTTCTTGGCATTGGGCTGCATGCCAATGGTGCCAAAGATCTCCTCGCCCATCTTCAGTGTGAGGTAATCTTCCATGTAGAAGACAGTTTGCTTCCAGTGTGTGTAAGGGGACTCAGGGCTTGTGGAGAAGCCTGTGTGCTTATGGCAGCAGGTGAACTCAATGTTGAAGTAGGCGACCAGGGCATGGATGTAGTCATTCCTCTTCACTTGCAGACAGAAGGGGGAGGTAAAGGTCAGGTCATCCACTCGCAAGGTGTAGATGTCCACCTCCTTGATGAGGCAGGCATTAGTGACCAGCTGCTCAGGGTCAACCACTTCGAGGAGAGGCTCCTTGATGGCTATGTCCTTGATACAGGACATGTCAAAGCCATAGACGTTCTCCCACCAGTGAATCTTGTACTCCTTGTACTTCCGGTCCTCGATGGCAGTCACGTACCATGTTGCCTGGTCTGGGAAGATGAGCCCCTCAGGGGCCAGCCATTTGTCTTGGGCGTGCAAGACGGTGTTGAGCATGGACTCGTAGAAGAGGCAGTAGCCCATCCACTCGCTAATGATCACATCCACCTTGTCCACAGGCAGCTCCACCTCCTCCACCTTCCCTTTGAAGATGGTCACCACGTGGTCAAGTCTGTTGGCCTTGACGATCTTAACAGCATAGTCAGATATCCTGGAGCACTCAATCCCAATGACCTTCCGGGCCCCAGCCTTGGCAGCAAACATGCAGAGGATGCCGGTGCCCGAGACAAAATCCAGCACCACCTTGTCCTTGAACAAGTGGCGGCTATGGAACATGGAATTGCGGTAAGTGAGCGTCCGCACCTCATCTTTCAGCATCTCCTCATGGATGCCAAAGTGGGCATAGGAGTCAAGGTAATAATCCTTGGACGTCATGTCCTCAGAATTGGGCTTCTCCCTGCTCTCGGGCTGTGCACAGGACACCTCGGCACCTACTCTCCAATCTCTAGCTCAGCCCACAGCCGGGGGTTGGGGGGAACATTGGTAATACTTGGGGTCTGGGGGATGGGGGAGTGGTGCAGATTTGGGAAGGGGGCTGCTGGAGGAAAATTAAGGAAGATTTTGCCTGGGTTCTTCAAGTGGAGGCTGGAGGCTCATCCCATTAGCCAAGGTGGCCACAAAACTCTCCATGATGCAGTTCATGGCCTCAGCAGCCGCCGCCATCTTCTCTCCCCCCGACTCGCCCCCCGCCCCCCCCCCCCAGAACAGACTATTTTTTAAGAGGCAGAGGAACTAGAGACCAAAATACCAGTGACTGATGGATTATGGAGAAAGCAAGGGAGTTCCAGAAAAATAAACAACAAAACAAACAAACAAACAAAAATCTACCTCTGCTTTACTGACTATACCAAAGCCTTTGTGTGGATCACAGTAAAATATGTCAAATGCTTTTAAGAGATGGGAGTACTGGTTTCCTGAGAAACCTGCATTGGGTCATGATGCAACAGTTAGAACCAAACATCAAACAACTCATTGTTTTAAGATTGGAAAACAAGTGCATCAAAGCTTCATATTATCACCTTATTTATTTAACTTATATGCAGAATATATCATGTGAAATACTGGGTTAGATGAATCAAAAGCTGGAATTAAAAATTCCCTGAAAAATATTAACCATCAGATATTCAGATGATAGTACTCTGATGGCAGAAAGTGAAGAAAAATTAATAAGCATCTGATGAGAACGAAAGAGGACAGTATAAAAGCTGACTTGAAATTTAAATTCAGGAAAACTAAGATCTTGGAAACTGGTCCCATCATTTCCTGGCAAATAGAGTGAGAAGACATGGAAGCAGTGTCAGATTTTATATTCCTGGGCTCAAAGATCATCAGAATGATTGTAGTCATGAAATTAAGGGATGCTTTCTCCTTGAATGAAAAGCTATGACAAATCAGGAAAACATACTAAAAAGCAGAGACATCATTTTGCCAACAAAGGTTCATATAGTCAAAGCTGTTTTATTCTGTTTTTCCAGTAGCAATGCATGGCTATGATAGTTGGACTATCAGGAAAGCTAAGTGCCACAGAATCAATGCATTCAAACTGTGATTCTGGAGAATACTTTTGAGAGTCCCTTGGGCACCAAAGAAATATTATCAGATGATATTTAAAGAAATTAATTCAGACAAGTCATTGGAAGGTCAAGTACTAAAAATGAAGCTTAAATACTTTGACCACATAATGAGAAGACAGGAGTCAGTGGAAAACACACTGATGTTGAAAAAGATTGAAGACAAAAGGAAAAGGGGATGACAGAGGATGAGCTGAATAGACCCTGTTCTGGATGTCATGAATATAAACATGGAGAGACTTAAGAGAGTAGTGGAGGATAGAAAAACCTGGCATGTTATAGGCCATGGAATCACAAAGAATAATAAACAACTCAACAACAACAAATTGGCAGTTATGGGAGGGTTATGTAGGGACTGTTTGGGTTATATATAATAGAAAAGTAACATTATTAAGATTCACATGGAAAGATGGCCAATTTTTGTGAGGAAGTACTGATATGAGACTTTAGAAACCAGAGAAGAAGATATAGGGAAAAGGAGTCAACAAAACAAGAACAGGCAAGTAGAAGAGTAAAATAGAAAGGGAACATGCTGAGCACAGAAGGATTCAGGGACAGAAGGCATAGGAGGTAATGAGAAAAGCTAATTATTAAAGACAGGCTACAGCAAGCTGGTTGGAGCTGAGTCAGCTGAGAGAGGTGATTGACACCTGATAAGCTCAGTGACTATTAGAAGTTCATTGGAAGAGCTGAATTCTGAGGCTGTGTGAAAAGTTATATGGGCTTATTATTCTCTACACCAATCTCTAGCCTGAGGGAAAGGAAAGCTTTTAAGTCATCTGGGTCATCATCTACTGCCTCCTCTACTTTGGAAGTGAGAAGCAAATGAGGAAAGGCAGGTTTTGCATCTTCTTGGTTGTGAGAAGAGGCTTGGAATTAATTGGACAAGAAAGAATTTTCTGCTAGATGAAGAGTTGACTGGGGAAAGGCTACATGGTCCTATTGCTATTAAGAGTTTAGAAAAGAGAAAGTCCTCAGAGGTCTAGAGAAGATCTGAAGAGCTTGAAAATAGTTGTCACTGAAAGAGACATCGATAAGGATGGAGACGTGATAAAAGAATCTGTCAATGCTTCAGCAACCACTTCAGTAGCAGTGAAGTGGCTTGGTTCAATAGGAGTGCTGTATGGACCACCCAGGGAGCAGATAACAAAGGATTAGTTTTATTTGACAGCTGACATATTGCTGACTAAACTAGCCTCTAAAAAGGGTCATGTCTTCTGTGTGTTCTTTCCATTTACATAATTTATATAATTTCAGTTATGATATATATGTGTATATATATATATATACATATATACATACATAAATGTATTTTTCTTGCTCTAAATACTTCACTCTGTGCCAGTGCATGGAGATCATCACTTCCTTTTATTCATCATATTTTTCATTTCTCACAGTAGAGGAATATTCTAATATATTCATGCACCATAATTTATTTGGTCTTTTTTCAATCAAGCATCTACTTATTTCCAGTTCTTTGCGCTCTCTGTCTCTCTGTCTCTCTGTCTCTCTCTCTCTCTCTCTCTCTCTCTCTCTCTCTCTCTCTCTCTCTTTATCTCTCTCTGTCTCTATCTTTCTCTCTCACACACACACACTCACACACACAGGGCTGCTATAAATATTTTGGTATGTATGAACACTTTCTTCTTACCAACAACCCATTTGTGTATGAGTCTAAAATAAGTTTTTAATTTAGTCACTTTAAATGCATAATTCCAAATTTCTTTATGAAATAATTATAAGGATTCACACAAATAATTCTGTAGTGTGCCTATTTTCCTTAGCCCTACCAACATTGACCATTACCATCTTTTGTTATCTTTGTCAAATTTTCTTTTTTTTCTTTTTTTTATATTTGAAACATTTAATGTTAAGACCTCGAATTTCAGATCCATTTCCTTCCTCCCTTGTCACCCATTCCCTCTGGGGAGATAAGTAATTCAGTATATGTTGTACATGTCTAGCTATGCAAAACATTATCATAGTAGATATATTGTACAAGGCTGCTTATAATTCCCTCCCACTCATCCCACCCCCCACCTGGTCCATTCCCTACATGATCCTGTCCCTCTTCTATAGTGGGTACTTCCAACCTCCCCTCCCCCCAAGGATGCCCTCCCATCCATCATCCCTCCTCTCATCCCCCTTCCCCCTATCCTGCTGCAGGTTGAGATATCCCATTTAGTATGTATGTCATTTTCTCTCTGAACCAAATTCAATGTGAATGTGGTTTTGCCTTTTTAGCCTTCCTTATTCTCCCCCTCCTTTGCAACCACTTCCCCTTGCTTCTTCTACATGGGATAGTTTACCCTACCCTGTCTCTCCCCATCTCCTCTTGCCACTTTTGTCAATTTTCATAATGTAAGGTTGGTTTGATTTACTTTTCTCTTATTATTAGTAATTTAGAGAATTCTTTAAGGTGGTTGTTAATAGTTTGCAATTCTTTTGAGAATTAATAGTTCATCTTTATTTAGGATATATAGTTAAAGAAATATTTTTACCCATGAAATCATGAAATGTGTGAAAATAGCTTTTAGTTAGATTATAAGGTTACTCTCCATAGGGAGAAAACTATGACAACCAATGTTGTGATATAAAAGAAAAAGACATTTGTCTAGCAATGCTGAACTTGAAATCTACCTGATATGAGTTTGAATGTTAGGTCTGACCCTGACCATATGACTCTAGGCAGATCATTTGACCTCCCTGGTATGTAGTTTCCTCAACGGTAAAATGAAGAGGTTGGAAGGGTTGACCTACCTCCAAGGGCCCTCTCAATTGAAGATATATGTGATGCTATGAACTTGCAATATATTGTGGATTCTAATCCACACTTTACAATGATCACTGATCTAATTAAAATTAATTATCATCATTTTGCCTCTAGGTAGGAAAATCTACCTGAATCTTCAATTACAAAGGATCAGTGTTTGATGTACAGTGACAATTTTTTCCAGAATAAGTATATAATTTATAGTGTCAGAATTTTTCATGGAATAAACAATTTAATAAATATTAACTAATTAATAGAAACATTTTTCTAGAAATTCCAGGCAGATAAAATATTAAAGGAGGCCATTGTGATGTATTTTAATGGAGGATACTATGATATGTTTGGTGGATAAAACATACACATAAACCCTATTCTTTTGTAAGTTTTCCTTCATTTCTTAAAATTAAGACTCTATTATGCATGTAACATCAGAGAGGAAATTAGACACCATGGAACAAATGGACATTTTAAAAGCAGCCAAAAATTGGGATTTGAGACATATCACAGGAGAGCTGTTCAGCGTCCATAATCCATTTCCCCCAAAGAACATAAGAACAGCTTTAATACTGTGTATTTAGTCATTTATGTTTGTAGTTTTACAAGTATTTAAGAAGCTAAGCATATTTCCATTCAAAATCACAAAGAGAGTGGAGCTAATTAGTGGTTCTAAATCAATCTAGTGAGGTAGGCTTGATATTGTGAGGAGGTAATAGGTCAGGGAGCTTAAGCTGCATTTCCTTGTATTCATATGAAAAATGCCATTCTATTCTTCCTTCTTAGTGTGGGTAATGAAACCAATTACCAATAATCCGAGAGAGTTGTTTTTGTTTTGGTTTTTTTTATATCTTATTAAGGATATATTTGGTACAATTATGATGCTCTAGCCCTCCTAATATCAGTCAGCAACTTCTTGCACTTTATAAGTAACTGCAGATAGACAGGTTCACTCTTAAACAAGCAAGCTTCTAGCTTCTAAATGATACCCCAGAGACAGAAACAGCTAGCACATTTCACTGCAATGATGACCCAATTATTAAGCGGATTATGACTTCCAGGGCCTTTGTGCTAAACCTTCTTTGTCCATCTTTTCTTCTTGTTTTATTTCAAGACATTGATTTCTACCATTTTGTAGGAAATTGGGAGTGAGAAAGATTTCCAGATCGCTTTCTGATTAGCAGTGAATAAAATTTCCCTCATATATTATCTTTAATGTTTTCTTTAGATATATAAAATGGAAAAAAATATCATTTTAGTTTAAACAATGAAGTCCTAATACTTTGGAAATGTCTTTCAAGAAATAATCTAATAGACTTTACTTCTTTACCCCCTTCTTCTTGGTGGCTAGATATTCATATACACACCCAAACATATACACACACAAACATTTCTGTGTATGTGTATCCATATATGCACATACACACACCTACACAGATATTTATGCATATATATGTATAAATGTACAGATTATATACTTTATGACCACATAGGCCTTTCTTGGCAAAGCTACTGGAGTCATTTGCCATTTCCTTCTCCAGATAATTTTACAGATCTGGAAACTGAAGCAAACAACATTAAATCACTTGCCCAGGACCACATAACTAGAAAAAGTCTGAGCCTAGATTTGAACACAAGTCTCCCTGAATACAGGTCCAGTATTCTATTCATCACAAAATAGTATTTTCCTAGCAAAATAATATTTTCCGTCATTTTTCTGGGATTTCCTTTTAAAGAACTGGAATTTTCTTGCCCTACTTATGGGCTCTATTGTCAGCACCAGAAATTCCAGAATACAATGCTTTACGAGAACAATTTTTGAAGTAAATATTTAACCAAAATACTACATTCTGTGAAAATATCTCATAAGAAGCAGTTACTTTCAGAGGAACAGTGTTGTGCATTGGTAATCAACTGAACAATGGAATAATATGGGTCACAATTTTGCAATATAGTTTGGATACAACACATTAATATTATTACAAGATGAAGTTGTTATAACGTCATTTCAAGTTGGTATATCAGTTATACCTGTAGGTTCTTCACACAGGAATTTTGGAGTGCCTAACCTATTCTATTATAGGAAATTTCATAGGCATGGAAGTATTTTCTTTGTTGACCATATGTGTTTGCATATGCATATGTATATGTGCACAATTGGCATGTAAATGTTATGCATGTATTTATATGTAGATGCATACATATACAGACATATGAATATACATTATACATACATGTATGTTTGTGTATGTAGACAGTTGAAATATGAACCAATGCAATAGGTATGTTCTCTTCTCCAGTCCAAACATCAATTCGGCTTGCTACTTTTAGAGTGTAATTTCCCATTATCTAAAAAATGTAGTTAGCCCAACGACCCCCCAGTTTATCTGGCTTGTCCCTGTGTAACTAACCTAGTACACTGAAGACATCCATCTTTCTTGCTCTAATGTATGGGAATCTTGACATATTTTGGCAATACTGCGCAAGTCTGATTTGTTTCCTTTTCTCACTCACTCCACAAAGCTATTAGCTGCACTGAATTATACAAAGATGTTGAAAACTGGCCAGGACATCAGAATGCTGACTCTGGTCCTCAATTCATTGAACTATCAGCACTTTCATGTCCAATAGCTTCAAATCAACAAGTTAAACATTTACTTAGTTGAAAAGCAGTGATATTGAAAGCCAGCAATGTTAGTCCTTTGTATTTTTTTAAAGCAGGTTAATGCTTCTTATGACAGCCTATAAAATAATGTTACTGATCCCCCCAGTTCAGGTAAAAATTGATTCTAACTAAGCAAATTCTAACTTTTCCACCTCACTTTAAAGTAGTATCTTTATGAGATGTGTGTTCTCCCCCTTTATCCTCCTGACACCAATGGCAGTAGTCCTCCGAACTCTCTTGACATTTTTCTGGTCCCTCCCACACACCCAACCCAGGTTGGTTTAATACCAATTCAGGTTTCTTTGAAATTAATATTGAATATGAGAGAGATAGAGGCTGCTTGTGGGAAAAAGGGAAGGAACTAAGCATTTATAGAGTGCCTATTATGTGCTAGGCACTGTGCTAAGGCACTCTTTACAAACAGCTCATTTAATCCTCACAACAGCCATGTGATGCAGTTGCTATATTATTATCCCCATATTAGTTGAAGAAAGTGGAACAAAGATTAAATAACTTGCTCAGGCAAACACAAGTGGTAAGTGTCTGAGGATGGATTTGATTTCACTTCTTCCTGACTGCAGGCCCAGCACCTTATCCCCTGAATCACCAGTTACATATATTGTGGGGATCACAGTTTTGCTTCTCCTTCTAACCTCAAAAAGCACTTTTTAAAAACATCTTCTTGGGCATCGAGGCAATGGCAAGCCTGGAGTCAGAAGGACCTGAGTTCAAATCTATCCTCAGAAACTTACTAGTTGTGTGTCCTTGAGTAAGTCACTTAACTCTTTCTAAAATAAGTCACTTAAATCAATTTTTAAAATGAGCTGGAGAAGGAAATGGCAAACCACCCCGTATCTTTGCCAAGAAAATCCTAAATGGGATTACGAGGAGTCCAACATGACTAAAATGAGTGAACAACAAATAAATCTTCTTCTAGTGGATATCCCTTAGAGAAATGCTGCGAGTGCTGAGAGCTATCCCAAAACAACTCTTGAACTCAGCATATGTTTGGTGTTGATTGTGAGTTTACAAAAATTATAAAATGTCTTAGACAGATGAGAAAGTAATTGCCAGGATTGGAATTGATTATTGGAGGTGCATATGAGTCATGCTGTGAAAGTTCAAGGAATTTTGATATTAGTAGTGACTATAGAAGAAAGTTGTGTACCTGTAGGTTCACAATTGTGGAATGGAATTCTGGAGGGGTCACACCCATCCTCCACATTACTCATGACTTGCCTCAGTGACTTCATTTCTTCTTTTCTTTGGCTTCCACATTCCCACCATTAAGTAATCTTCACTAGGGGAAAATTCTCCTAAGACCTTGGCTTCCTGATATGTGACTTCTTAACCTAGAACATGATTTCAGGAATGACACCAGCCCTGCTCCACCTTACTGTACATGTGATTCATTCTCTGGACTTCTCTCTCCCCTGTCATCACTATCATCATCATTGCCATCATCATCATCGTCGTCATCATCATCATCATCATCATTATTCATTAACTGCTTATTATGTGTCAGGTATTGTGTATTCCAGCTCCATTTGATTTTCTCCAATAAATGTAAACTTCTTGGTGTTGAGAATTTCTTCGTTTGTATTCCAATGGTTAGCGAGGTGTAACATAAGCATAACAAATGCTTTATTTATCTATCATCTATCTATCTTTTTTTCTATCATCTATATGTTCATTTGTTATAAATCAATTTATTAATCTAATCTACATGTTCTTTTATCAACCAGTCTCATATTTTTCTTCCTGCGTATATTCTTTCCTTCCTTTCTTCTTTCTTTCATTTTCTTTTCTTCCTCTCTTTATTTTTCTTTCATTTCTTTCTTCCTCTCCTCTCTTTTCTTTTTTTCTTGCCTTCCTTTTTTTCTTGCCTTCCTTTCTTTCTTGCCTTTCTTTCTTTTTTTCTTCCTTCCTTCCTTCCTTCCTTCCTTCCTTCCTTCCTTCCTTCCTTCCTTCCTTCCTTCCTTCCTTTCTCTTAGTTTCAACTCTCTTTCTGACTTGAGTATCTTGTCTACTGCTGACCACAATGTTGCTGCAAAGCTTATTCAAGCATAAGTTTAGGAAACCACTTCAGATAGGCAATATGAATGAGTGAATATGGCATAGCCATTAACATGGACACAATATCTCAAACATTGTGGTGATTGATCTTATTACAACCCATGGCGAGATATTAAGATCCTGCTTTTAAAAAAATCTGTCTTGTAGTCTATTATGCATTTTAATATATTATTTAAATATCTGTCCTTAAATGAAAACAACTAAAGAATTTTTGAAAGTGTTTTATAGGAATTTAAGGAATCTGAAAATTCAGTTACTAAAAAAATACATCACCACCTATTATCATATCTAGAAAGGACCTCAGAGACTAATCACACTAAAATCCACTTAAATAAGCTTTTCTTCTCTAACATATTCATTTGGAGTACATCTAGTCTTTATTTGATGACTCCATTTAGAAAAAGCACATAGACCAGACATCTCTTCATTCTCTACCAACTACATTTCTTTGCACATGAGGCTATACAGATTATGTTTCCTTTCACTCCTAGTCCTCTCCCCCTTTTCAGTTTTTGTTGTTGTTGTTGCTGATGTTGTTTTCCCCCTTAGGCCATGAGCTCCCTGAGGGTAAGGAATGTCTTTCTTTTTGTATTTTTATGTTTAGCCCTTAACACAGTGCTAGGCAAATGACAGGCATTTAATAACTATTTATTGACTGTTTGACTGACTTGAGAAGCTTACATTTCGATATCTGTAATGGTAAGGAAGTTGTGCCTGGCTCTGTGTGTTTTATGTATATTAGAGTATTTTACATGATTATAGAGAATCTATGAATTTATCAGATATTATCATATCTCTTCATTTTAGGCCCACTTATGACTTATAATTTGTTATTTACTTTTGATTTTTTTTTGCATTGTCCTTGCCATTTATATATTTGTATTTACTGTGTGTATTGTTTGCATATTTGAAAAGCTGAATTTATAGATTATAAAAATTATGGATTTATTAATTATTTATTATGGAGAACATTTTGTGTAGGAACTCTGTCACCACAATTTAAATGACTTCCTCAAGGTGAAACAGATGGCAAGTGTCAGAGACATTTTTAATGTAGTTCTTCCTGACTTTAAGGCCAGAAATTTATCTGCTACATCATGTTATCTCCACCAGAACAAAGCAAAACAAAAATCACAGATGCATCTTCAACCATTTGTAGATTAAAGGAAAAAAATAACTGCAAATATTATTTACTTTAATTATGTGCCATGACAATTAGGGAATATATATATATATATATACATATATATATATATGTATATATATACATATATATATATGTGTATATATATATATATATATATATATATAGGGTTAAGGAGCCTTTTCAAGTCTGAATTTTTATATTTTATATACAAGCTACTAGTTTGGGAGAATTTTTCCCCCACCTAGAATCATAATTAGAATTGGAAGATAAACTTTTTAGGAGTGTATTTTGTTCCTGTGTACAGAGAATGCATTTGTGTGAGTATATGTGTGTCCATTCATTTATGTGATCTTATTGTTACTGCCAATGGAATAGAAAAAACATAACTTTCTCCACTCAAAATAATGCATCTATGTAATGATTTGTACCTCTAGGCCACTTTAGTGTTCTTATTGTTTAGTCACTTTAGCTATGTCAACTCTTCAAGACCCGCTTTGGGATTTTATTTAGCAAAGATAGTGGAGTTGTTTGCCATTTCATTTTCCAGCACATTTTGCAGAAAAGGAAACTGAATAAACAGGATTCAGTGACTACTTGCCCAGAGTAACACAGTCAGTAAATTTCTGTGCAGGATTTGAACTGAAATCTTCCTAACTCCATGTTTTGTATTCTATCCACTGGGCCACCTAAATGCCCTATCTAAACTACTTTCCCAACCTAGAATTACCATCCTACTACTGATTGGTTGGGTTAGACCTGTGAATTCATGTTCATAGGGAACTCCCAATTTAAAATAAACAAACAAACAAACCTCCCTCAATCAAAGTAACAAATTTTAGAAGAGTTCCCCAGGGGCACTGAGAGGTTATTTGACTTTGCTAAAACCTTACGTTCAGTTTGTGTGTCAGAGGTAAGACTCAAATTCAAATCTTTCTGACCAATGATTCTAGCTTTATTCACTATACATATACATATACATATATATATACTTTTCAATAATACATATCATAAATATAGGACAGCAAGTTAACTTTGTGTTTCATTTTTAAATATTGAACCTTTTTCATACTTCTACAAAACTGAATGCAAGCCAGAGCTCTTTTCTGATTCATATGGTGTTCCTAACCAGACATGCCAGAGATATTGGAGAGATGAACAGCATGGAGTTCAAACAGATGTCTTCCTTGTATACCTCTATAACACATGGGCAGGTTTTTCATCACAAACTCCAAGGTCTCTTGCTTTGCAGTTAGCTGGAAGAACACATGCACCTGATAAATGTACTGAAGTTAACATAAATCAGTGCAGCTGTGACCCAGGTCAGAATTATTCTTAATATTCACAATTAATTTCTGGAGAGCAGCTTGTATACAACATTACCAGCTGCTCCCTTAACCAGTATTTGCACATTTTGGCGACCTACAGTGAATGATTTGGCAATTTGCTTGATTCCCATGTAAACCAAAAGGTGACATCATAATTGCCATCTTGATGTTTTGCTTTTTTTCCTTTACCTGATCTTTTAGATTACATTTAGTTTTCTTTCTTTTTTTAAGTTTTTCTTGATACTTTCTATTTCTTACATCCTTTAAGTATCCCATTTATCCCTCCCTCTTACCTTCTTAGAGAGATATCTCCTATGACAAATAGCATGTTTGGAGGGGGAAAACATTCATCATAACTGATCAAAATATTGAAAAATTCTGAACACTTGTGTAATGGAAATGCAAATTTAAAGATCTTCCCTGCCCCTAGCTTAAGTGCACCTGGAGACTGTGGTGGGAGGCTTGTTTTCCAGGAAAGCCCACACCTTGATACTTTGTGATTGGGCAGTGGGTCCAGAAGGTTGTTACATTCTCTGAGCCAAGAGAAGGCTATATAAACCCTTAGGAGAGGCTTTGCTTTGGGGCTCACTTTGAGAAGTGTTGTGTGATTTGACCAGATGAGACTCTGGGCAGCCGTTAAGAGCCCCCCGGCTTTGAAAACCCAGATGTTGATGCTTCCCTCTCTGGTAACTGTGATTTGGTATTGATATAAGGGTTGGACAGTTTGGAAGCCTGTCTGTTTGATTTGGGGTGTTGACCTGAAGTTTGGGGTGCTGACCTTTTCCCCCTGAACTAGGTAATGTATGTTTGTTTGATTAAAGTAAGCTTGTAAACCCATTTTGAGTTGCTTTCCTTTAGAAAAGCAGATTTAAGAACCTGTGTTGGCAGCTACAGCTTGCAATACATAACACCTGTGGCTTTCCCACTTCAGTAAAGTGGTAGGTTGGGGGTGTCTTCTCATATTCCTTCATTCTAGGCCCACTTATGATTTAAAATTTGTTATTTACTTTTTGATTTTTTTGCATTGTCCTTGCAATTTATATATTTGTATTTACTGTGTATATTGTTTTCTTAGCTCCACTTACGTCACTAGGCATCACATTAGTTCATATAAATCTTTAGATAGATTGCCAAGCCTGGAGTCAGGAAGACTCATCTTCCTGAGTTTGATAATTTTTCAGTTCTGGTTTTCTTCATCAGAACATTTCAACCTCTTCTTTTTTTTTTTTAATTAATTTATTAGTTTAGTTTCAGTTGACAAGATTCAATTCCTTAGTTCCTTGATTTTCAAATTTCCTTTACTTCCCTCCCCCCTCCCCTCATGACATCATATAGTACAGTATAGGGTCTGCAAATGCATTCATATTAAACATTATTCCAATTACAAAGGCATATTGTACTAGGTGGGATGAAAGATGGTAAGGAAGAAGTACAACCAAACAATGAGAAGAACAAGATCATTTAGTTTGCTTCCATCAGGATTCAGGCTCAGTTCTTTCTAGTTATATCTCTGGATGGCACATTTCTCACTTTCTTGAGTCATTCGGGATTAACTTATATCACTGCATTGCTGAAAAGAGTCCAGTCTGTCATAGTTGGTCGTCACAGATATGGTATGTCTGTGATTGTATACAAATTTCTTCTGATTCTACTCTTCTCGCTCAGCATCAGTTTGTATAAGTCTCTCCAGGTAATTATGAAATCCGTCACCTCCTCGTTTCTTATAGCACAATAAAAACCTCTTCTTTTTTATTGCATGTCTGTCTTTTTTTATGTGATTAAGATCACGTTTGCTGGATAAGACACCCTGGCCTGCATCTGATTCTGAATCTGATGTTTGAATAAACATCTTGGCCTCAGATGTTTATTAGCTGTGTGACACTGTACAAGTCACTTCACCCTGCTTGGCTCAGTTTCTTTTTCTGTAAAATGAACTAGAGAAGAAAATGGCAAATCACTCCAGTATCTTTGCCAAAAATAAGAACCCAAGCAGAGTCACAAAAATGGGACACAACTGAAAATCTATTATCACAAATAATTTCACATATTTGATGTCATATTTCAAATTAATATGCCATTACATTCATATACTATAAATTATTAAGCCAATCCCCAAATATTAGGAATAGATCATAGGGCCTGAAGTCAGGAAAACTGAGTTTAAATCCTACCTCAAGCACTTGCTAGCTGTGTGACCTGAGAAATGTACTGGACATCTGTTTTCCTTAACCACTGGAGAAGGAAATGACAAACCACTTCACTATCTTTGTCATGAAATCCCCAATAAAAGTCCTGGTGTGCTATAGTCTATGAGGTCACAAAGAGTTCAACGGAAATGAACAACAATATAATGTCTGAAGGTTGTGGTAGTAATTTTAATATATTTTTTACATAATTGCCAAAATTTATTTTCAAATTTTTCCATGCCTTTTAATTTTACAGCTAATTCACTAATTATCTGATTCATTACCTGTTAACTGTCCTGGCCTGCTGCATTTATTTGCATCTCCATCATTTCTCTTGTTTAGGGTATTTGAGAGGCAGATAATTTATTCAGTTCTGGTTTCCTTCCTCAGAACATTTCAAACCCTTCTTTATTATTGAATGTCTGTCTTTTTTTTTAATGTGATTAAGATCATGTTTGCAGGATAAGACACCCTGGCCTGCATCTGGAGATCTTATGTTATTTTCCTCTTTAGAAAAAAGTATTACATTTCCTCCTCTGTTTCTAGTGAATGTGGAAAAGTATTTTTATTATTCTAAAGTCCTTTCCTTTGTATTTGAAGATCCCTAAAAATCTTACAGAATTTGTTCTTTCTTAATGGAATTATTAAATTAGTACATATCTGGAAATTTATAACCATAGGTTATTTTCTGGAGGTGATCTGTGAGTTCTTTCTATCAGAATTTTATTTTCTATATTTATAAATTTTGGACACTTTTATCATTTTCTTCTTAAGATTTTTGTCTGTTTTTTTTTTTGTATTGTCAGATTTTTATGGGAAACATATGAGCCTTAACTTGTCTCCATGCATCCCATCTAGAGGTTCAATAAGAATTTTGTGTTAATGCTATAGTTTTTTGCTTCTTTTTTCCCCTATATTGCCCTTTACTTCAGTGTATTTGTATTCCCAATCTATTGTTCTATCTTTAGTTTTTTTTTTTGGTGAGGTTTAGCCTTGAAGATTCAAGCAGATTCATGTTTATTTCCCCATTCCAAGCATTCTAGGACACTCAGAACTCAAGATAATGTTAAAAAAAAAAAAAAAGGAAACAAACAAACAAACAACCCAACAACCAGGAACTGATACTTAGTTACCCTGAGTTCCCTTAGGACATCTTCCCCATCTCCCATGCTAGCAGCAACAAGTCTGTACTAGCAGATCCAAGTCATTTCTACTCTGATTTTGTTTTTGCTATATGAGATAAATTATGATTTCATAATTCTCCTTTCTTTTTTAAACCACTCAGAAATAACATGTTTTGTTTCCATTGCTCAGGATCCTACATTTCATCGAACATTGGATGTTTTTTATTGATTTTGAAATATTTATTCATAGATGCCTGGATTCATTAAATAGGTCTTCAGGCCATATTCCCTTCTGTTATTACAGTTTTTCTTATTGATTTACCTATTTATATTCAAAGTCTTTGCATTTCCTTTTTGATGAAATCTTTGGTACTTTCAATTCCACTTCCATCCCCTTGTATTTCCTTATAACTCATTTTCTGACTCCCTTCCCTCTGATTTTAGTTTCTTCTGTGGCTAGATATCAGTCTTAGCCTCTTCCCACACTGGGCAATTTCCTACTCCCCAGCCTATGTCTCTCTCCCTAGGGAGTTGTTATTTATATTATTTACCCTCAGACTTACCCTCAGATGTAATAGAGTGCTAGACAGCCCATCCTCCTCCAAATTCCTCCTAATACACCATTTTGTCCTGGTTTTCTGTCCCAAACCCTCTGTCATCCTTAGTTCTCTTATCTGGCACAGTCAGTTCAGAGCCTGTTTTGCCCAGTAGCTCCAGTTCAGAGCTTTGCAGCACTAGTACTTCTGAATTGTAGCACCTGGAAAGGTTTATGCTCCTAAAGGTCTGTGGAAGTCTGAGCAAACTTCCACAGTTAGGGTCAGGCTCTCTGCAGCTCTGGGAAGAGGGAGAGGGGACTGGGGGCAAGGATGAATTTTTATGTATGCTTATGCTGCATCCTTGGGTCTGCTAAGATAGCCTTGTTGCCAATAATGTGGAAGATAAGGATGCTAAGTAAGTTCAGGTCCAGTGATTGTCAAATCCTGTTTATTTGCTTGTTCGTTTTTGCCTTCATCTGGATTCTAAGTGTTTTAGACCATGGGGATAGCTGAAGATGCTTTTTCTTTCGTGTATAAATTTTATTTTGGAGATATTCAGGAAATGTCTAGTTTGCTAGCTTGTTTCTCATGCAACTCAGAAATGTGATTTAGCTTTATTTCTGAATAATCACACCTATTTCCAAATGAAATATGGTTTAAGGCAAATCAAAAGACAACACATCTTACCTATAGAAAAGTGATTGAATATGTCTTTATTAATGTGTAGACCACTGATAAAGCCAGAGCTCTCATTTACTTTTCCCCTCTTTCCTGTGACCTCAGTCAAAGGATTTTCATTTTCATTTGTTAGCTCATTTTCTACATTTGCTTTTAAAAAAGACTAGATAACAGTGTTTAAAATAAATCAAGAATGGGTATAAAGATTAACTTGTTTCTGGAATCTGGGATAGAAAAAGCGAAATTAAGTTAATACAAATCTCAAATGAAGGACAACAATAAAATTTCAGGAAAAAATCTTGAAATACTGTTAGTAAAATCCTTATGAAAGAAGGAAAGAAAAAAGGGAGGAAGGAGACATTTATTAAGTATTTATTGTTCTAGGCACTATGCTAAGTACTTCATAAACATCACATTTGATCCTCTCAACAACATTGTGATGTAGGTGCTACTATTATCTGTAGTTTATAGTTGAGGAAACTGAGGCAGAATGAAGTTAAATTGTTTTCTGAATGTCACAGAGGTAGTACTCGAGAGAAGATTTGAACTTAGGTCTTTCTGACTCTAGACCCAACACTTTACCCACTGTACCACTCAGTTGCCTCCAATCACTAACACAGTGCTATGCAAAATAAATGTTTGGTGAATGAGTGACAACCAAATGATGCTACAGACATTAGAAACAATCTAGATTTATTGATAACAGATTAAGGCCTATTATTTCTAGTCTAAGACTACTGAGAAACTGAATTATTGAGTCATTTCTCTACAAAGATGGTTTAATGGTAGCCTAAGAAGAAAATTATTATTTTCTATATCTTTGGCAGCTTCCTCCCAAAATTTCCATTGATTTTTAATACTTTATCAAAACTTACTTGCAAGCTGAGGATAAAAGAAAATGATTTCTTGAAACTTCTCCCATTGTTTTGTTTTCTCTGGTCAAGTCTCTAGAATATACTGAAGAGGAACGCAAAAGAAACATGATGATTAACTTCTTTCTTTTTTAATCATTAAAATGATACATTATCCATCAATTACTGAACTTAATAGATTCTCTCTGTAAACGTGACCTAGTAGTATCTCTGTAAGAAGGGTCCTCTCTTTATTTCAGTTATGGGGTTTAGTTATCGTCTCTATTTAGGTGACTTCTAGATCTGTATAGTTAGCCCTAGTCATCCACTTGAAATCAAGTTCCTCATCACTAATTTCCCATGGGACATTAAGAACCAGATATCCACAACATACACAAATTCTACAGACCACATTTTCTTTCCTCCCCCTATATATACACCTCTCTTTCAAATTTCCTATTTTTATGGAGAGCACTGCCATCCTCCTAGTGCTGCAAAGATTTGGTATCATCCTCAAATTCTCACTATATTTCACCCCACATATTCAATCAATTACCATATATTTTCATTTCTCTATCTCAGTCTCACCAGATTCCATCAACATCTCTTTTGAAAGGAAAAACTAAACACTGTATTATACATGAAGCTTTTTCCTGACTCCTTGTATTTATTGTGCCTTTCACCCACATCTAATCAATTTAGATATACTTTGTATTTATTTTCTCACATAGCTAAATGCCTTTGTATCTGTACATATACACACGTCTCCCTTCATAAAAATTAAGCTCTTTGAATGTGAAAGCTGTTACTCTTTGAATTTATATCCCCAGTATCTAACATATTTTATATCACTTGTGAATGACTGATTAATTGATAAAGCAAATCGTTCTGTTCTGAAAAACAGGACCCCACAAACATAATTTTATCACACCATTTTTTAAATACCAACATACTATTTAAAATCCCTTCATGCTTGCAGTTTTGGTTTTTGCTTCTGAAGGTTTTGCAAATGATTATCCAGTGCAACATATAACCTACCACAAGTGGGCAGCTAACAATTAAGTAGTGGCTGTATAATCTGTTTGCTCTCATAAAACATCCTCAAGCCAAATAAAACTGTCTCCTCCTACCCTAAAGCACCTTACATTCAAAATAAAGTGAAGGCAATGGTGTAAGATAGATGTTTGTCTGAAAAAAAAGTAGTAAGGGTTTTAGTGCATGGTTAATTTAGAGTTGTTCAATAGTGTGAGATGGTAGCCAGAAGGGAGAAACAAACAAATAAACAAATTCAATCTTGAATTGAATTTCAGAGCAGCATAGCTTCTAGGAATGAGGAAATCCTCCTGAAATCTGTTATTTTCAGATCACTATGGTATATTCAATTAGGAAGGGAATTGAAAGGTTAAAGAAAGACTAGAAGAAGGCAGCCAGAATGACCAAGGTCTTGAGGCCACATTCTATGAGGATCAATTAAAGTGTGGGCTGTTTGAACTGGAGAGAGAAGGTCCAGGTAAGATCATGATAGTTCTGCTGAAGTATTACTAGAAATTCTGTCATGTCAAAGGCTTATTCTGTTCAATTTCATTGGGCAAAATTAGGATTCAAGAGTGGCAGATGTTATCAAGAAAGCTTCCAATCAATTAGTAGTAACTAAAAATAGGATGGCTATCTTAGAAGGTGGTGAGTCCCCAATTACTTGAAATGTTCTGGGAAAGGTTGGCTGACACCTTATTATGTATGTGATAATGGCCACTGGGATTTGTTCAAATCTAAAATTCTATGATTTAGTGATTGTGAAAGTCAATAATAGCACAGAAATTGACCCATAATGTTTTCTACCACTTATTAAAGGACTAACATGTGTGATGTGGAATATATATGTTATTGGAGTTTTAGAAAAGGGAGATAATAAGGCCTAGGTTAAGTAAGTGAGCAAATTATGTCCTTTATACAAAAGCAGATAAATATTAGAATAATGAGTAAAGGAGTATGAGAAATTTCTTGTGAAAGAAGTTGTATAAATAGATATATTCCTAGAAATTCAGGGTTCAAAGGAATATTAGACATTGTTTCCTTAAACCCTTTCATAGGTCATAGAGAAACTGGACACAAGAGGTTGTGACTTGCATAAGATTATTTTGCTGTTAATTGATTCTTATTTATGTGTATATATTTCAATATATACTTGTATATATCACGAGCATCTATGTTGTATATATATATACTAAAGAAAGTAGTATCCTTCAGGCCAGGGACTATATCATTTTGTCTCTGTCTCCACTCATCCTAGTACAGGGTCTGGTATACTGTAGGGGTTTAGCAAATGTTTGTCTCATTGATTGATTGTCTCATTAATAACAAGACTTGGGACTAAAATACAACTCTTGATCTCCAGTTCCATATGCTTTTCCTTATATGTTCTTTCTCACATTTATTTTTCCACATTGGCGTGATTAACTTATTCATTAAGAAGAAATAAGAAATTATTCTTCCAGAAACTAAGAAAATACTTTTCTAATATAGTTAATTGTCTCTCAAATAAACTCTGTCAAAGAAAAGAGTTTATTACCATATCTTTTTAAATCCTAATTTTAAAAGATTACAAACTCCTGACTTAAAGAAGTATAGCCCCATAGAATTTCAGAATTGAGGGGCGGCAAGGTGGAGCAGTGAGTAGAGCATCAGCCCTGGAGTCAGAAGGACCTGAGTTCAGATCCGGCCTCAGACACTTAACGCGCACACAAACAAAAACCTAGCCGTGTGACCTTGGGAAAGTTACTTCACCCCAATTGCCCTACAAAAGGCAAAAAAAAAGAATTTCAGAATTGAAATAGATCTTAGATATCACATAATTCACAATTTCCTTTTTTTTATACATGACAAAATTGAAACCCTAAATCTACAACTGCCAAATTAATGAAAGTGGGGAAATGTTTTAGGACATTTCTGATCAAAAGAACATATAGTAAATGACTATAAGAAACCAAAGCACTTCAAAATACCTATGATTTTATTAATATATATCCTTTTGATAAAAATAACTGCTTGTTCTTAGCTCAATGGATAGTCTTCACTTGATGGGGCCAAAGGATCCATTAGCAAGTGTTACCAACCTTCTATTGGTGAAATTGTCCTTTTTCTTTATAATTGGTCCTTAGAAGACAGGCACACAATGACAGATACCTCCAGGTTCATACATGATATGTTTGCATTTTGATTGGGTTGTCAAATGATGCAAGAGTAGGAACATGAACTTTAAATTTTAAAGGGCTCCAAATACAGGCTTTTGTGGCTCATCACTTGTTACCTTTAGCATACTTATTTGTAGTATGTTTATTTCCTATGTTCTGATCAATGAGAATCATTAAAAACAATCCAATACATTTTTCACAATTGACTTCATACTTGATAACCCTAGGCATTAGATTGCATAATTATTTCCACAATACCTCAAAAGTCATCTAGGGGACCACATAAATTATTTCCACTGCTTAATTTCTGTCTTGTCTCATTGTCTCTTTCTCAAAGAAATGAATCAGTACTTAGCATATTACCTTTCATGTATAGTAAACAGCAATTTTCATTTTTTCGTTCATTTCTTTTTTTAATTTATTAAACAAATGCTTTATTAACTTCTGGTTTACATAATTCATTTCCACCAAATTTTGAGTTACAATTTCCCCCCATTTTTCCCTACCCACCACCCCAGAATAGCAGTCCCACTAGATATCCCCCCATTCAATCTGCTCTCTCCCATATCTTTTCCCATACCCCCTTCGACTTTGCCATTAGGGCAAGGTGAATCTCTGAGCCCCAGTGCCTGGACATCTTATGAAACATTTAATTTTAAAACTTCGATTTTCAGATCCATTCCCCTCCTCACTTGTCACCCACTCCCTCTGAGAAGATAAGCAATTCAGTATATGTTGTACATGTATAGCCATAAAAAACATTACCATAGTAGATATATTGTAAAAGACTGCTTATATTTCCCTCCCACTCATCTCACCTCCCACCTGGTCCATTCCCTACTTTGATCCTGTCCCTCCTTGTTAGTGGGTACTTCCAACCTCCCCTCCCCCCAGATTGCCCTCCGATCCATTCTCCCCCCTCTCATCCCCCTTTCCCCTACTCTCCTGCAGGGTGAGATATACCATTTAGTATGTATGTGATTCTCTCCTTGAACTAACTTCAATGAGAATATGGTTTTGCCTTTTTGCCTTCCTGTTCTTCCCCTCCCCTGCAACTACTTCCCCTTGCCTCTTCTACATGAGATAGTTTACCCTACCCTGTCTCTCCCCATCTCCTTTTGCCATTTTCCTCTTTCACCTCTTGACTTCACCCCTTAAGAATCATCCCTTCCCATCAAATTCAACCTGTGCCCTCTATCCATGTATAACTGTAAACATATACCCATATACCCTTCTTCAATTATTTTCATAATGAGAGGGGTTTCATCAGGCACAGTTATTGTTTTTCCATGTAGGAATATAAATAGTTCAACTTTGATAAGTTCCTTTTGATTTCTTTTCCTTGATTACCTTCTCAAGCATCTCTTACTTCTTGTATCTGATTGTCAAATTTCCTATTCAACTCTGTTTTTTTCCTCAAGAATGCTTGAAAGTCCTCTATTCCACTGAATGACCATATTTTCCCCTGGAACAAGATTCTCAATTTTTCTGGGTAGGTGACCCTTGGCTTCATTCCCAGCTCTTCTGCCCTCTGGAATATCATATTCCATGCCCTTCGATCCCTCAGTGTAGAAGCTGCCAGGTCCTGTGCTATTCTGATTGTGTTTCCACAGTATTGAAATTGTTTATCCCTGGCTGCTTGTAGTATTTTCTCCTTGATCTGGGGATTCTGGAACCTGGCTATAATATTCCTGGGAGTTTTCTTTTTGGGATCTTTTTCAGGAGGTGATTGGTGATTTCTTTCAACCTCTGTTTCCCCCTCTGGGTCTAACACATCAGGGCAATTTTCCTTGAGAGTTTCTTTAAGGATGATTTCTAGGTTCTAGCTGTGCTGTCGGTTCCCAGAGTGCTGTGCTGCCTGCTCTCAGAGCACTGGGCTGGCCGCTCTCTGCAGGGCTGCTGGGTTCTCCTCAGCGGGAGGTTAGTTTCTCTGTGTAGTTCTGTGGGTGCTGGGGCTCCAGAAGTTGTTCAGAGTCCCCTTTTACATTGTTTGGAAGTTTTGTCGGGCAGAGCACCTTGGAAATGCTGTTTCTACTCCACCATCTTGGCTCCGCGCCCCCCTCATTCATTTCTAAATATTTCTTTCCCTCCTACCCACCAAAGAAAAGTATTTTCTAACAAAGGAAATAAGAGAAAGAGGAATATAAAAATGGGGATTTGATAAAAAAGAACAAATATATAAACTGAATCTATCAGTATTTCTAATATTTCATACCCCAGACATCCATAAATTTTCTCAGTCCTTTTTCAGGACTATACTTGTTCATAATAATTACACAGCTCTCAATTTTTATTATTGTTATTCTTTCCATTTATGTTAGAATAGTCATTTTGTATATTGTTTCTGTTCAGGTTACTTTGCTTTATATCATTTCATTTCTTCTAATTTTCTATGTTCTTGATAGTAACCATTTCTTTTGATACAGTAATTCCATTATATTTATTCACCACAATTTTAGTCATGACCACAAATAATGGGCATCTGTTCAGTTTCATAGCTTTTGTAGTAATGGTTACATTTATGTTCCCCATTGTAGGATAAATCCTAAGGAAAATGACAGTAGGCATAATAGACAGAATCCTATGTCTGGAGTCAGCAAAACCTTATGTCAACTCTGGCTTCAGATACTTACTAGCTATATGGTCCTGGGCAAGTTACTTAAGCTCTGTCTGACTCTGTTCCTACCTTAATAAAATTGAATATCGACCTCAAAGGTAGCAATTATCTCAAAGTGTTATTGTGAGGATCAAATGAGTCAATATTTGTAAAGTTATTCACAAAGTCTAAAACATCAAAGAAATGCTAGCTATTACAATCATATCAATGATGTTTCCATATATGCCCACTTGAACTATTTTCTCAAACTTTTCTGGTCACATTGGTTGATAGCCACTAACGGGTGTGTTTATATTTGTTGTATTATTGTCAGAATACTAAAGAATCATTTGCTTCTCATCTTGATATAATATAGACTCATTATGGCTGTTAATTTTTAATCATTAGCTTATAAATTTCCTTATTTCCAAGATCATCACTTATTCCTCACAGTGCCAATGACAATGCTTTGTACATAAGCGGTGCAGTGGTATTTAGTGGGGTAAAAAGGGAACATTACCCTGACCAAAGAAGGTGGTCTGACTCTAAAATAAATTGTCCAGGTGATCTAATTGATATTTCTTTAATTAAGAGGCATCATGAAGGAGTGGATAAAGATTCAATTTTGTAGTCAGGATGAACTGAGTTCAAATAACATTTCTGGTGTATACTGTATATTTGACTCTCTGAAAGCTTCTTCATCAATCACTGGGTAACTCATTAAGACCATTAAGGATTTGCCAAACAGGTTAAATCTGTATTGGTAAAGGGAGTTTCTTCTTATCTGGAATGAGCTAGGACTAGGTCAATAAAATCATAAGTCTGCACATGCATGAAATAATCTGTTAGTTATTTTGAGATATTTACTTTAAATTTGGGGATTACATTTAAAAAGAATATATGTTTATCAAGAAACATAATCTGCTTTCTCACACCATTTTTAATAGCAGCTAGTGACAGGATTTCTTCCCTTAATCTCCTCCATATCTAGATACTATGGAGATTCAGCCAGATTTCTTTCTTTTTTTTTTTTTCCCTAGTTCACTTTACTACTAAGCCTGGTTCTTGATTCTTCCCAATCAACCACTTCATGTATATAAGACTTTTCCATCTTCTTATATCTATACTGATACTCCTCTAGCTTCTTCTTTCTCCTGGCATTAAATACCCCACATCTAAAATTCAGCTACCTTCAATTTCCACTGATGTGTCCAACCCTATACCTATTTTCCATATCCAATAAATTTCTCTCAGACTCTTTTTATAGCTAGGATCAAGATATGGAACTAGGTTCCCTGTTCTGGAATCTAAACAAATTACTCTTTTGGTACCTCTTCCTCCTGCCCAACTATAGGTTATCTAATCACAAGACACATTCTAGAGCTTAACATAACACTTAGATAAAGTAATCAATACTTTTTGCCTCCCCTGAAGACTTCATTTTCTCATTTAAATTCTAGTCTCTTCATCTCCAGTGCTAAAATCCACACTTTTTTTTTTTTTTTGGTCTGTAGCACAATCTGTCCATTAAGATGTAAAATGCTGGTGTTGTGTGGCTCAAAGAGAAGCAGAATATACATGTCTAGCCTCTTCTCCTCTCTTCCTTTTCAAGAGGGACTATTTCCTGCCATGTTCTTCAATTTCCAACATCAACTTCTCTCCTCATTAAAACACACTTTAGCCTATTCCTTATGGACTGAGTCCTTTTATTGTATCTAACTATGGTTCTTTGATAATACTCTGATAACCCCCTAATTCATGAATGTGGTATTCTATCCACCAATTTAAATTTCAACCTTCCCTTTTCTTATTATCCACATTAAGCCTTGTTCATGTTTTCTTTACTTTTCAAATGAATTTATTAATTTCCCCAGTAACATGTAAAAACAATTTTTGTAGGGGAGAGGGCAAAGCAATTGGGGTTAATTGACTTGCCCAAGGTCACATGGCTAGTAAGTGTTAAGTGTTTGAGGTTGGATTTGAACTTAGGCCCTCCTGACTCCACGGTCAGTGCTCTATTCACTGTACCACTTACCCACCCCGCAAAAACACATTTTGACATCCATTTTAAAAATTTTGAGTTCTAAATTTTCTCCCTTCATTCCTTCTAACACCCTGAGTCCCCAATTGAGAAGGCAAAAAATTCAATATAGGTTATACATGTGTAATAATGCAAAACATATCCATATTATGTTATGAAAGAAAACATAGGAAAAAAATCTCAAGAAAAATAAAAAAGTGAAAAAAGTATGATTCAATTTGTAGCCAAACATTATCAATTCTTTCTTTGGGAATGGATAGCATATTTCTGAGTCTTTCTGAGTTGGATTAGGTCATTGTATTGCTGAGAATATCTAAGTTCATTCACCTTACAATGTTGCTGTTACTTTGTACACAGTACAAATCACTTTACATCAGCCCATTCACGTGTTTCTAGATTTTTCTGAGAGCATCTTGCTTATCATTTCTTTTTTTTTTCTTTTTGGAGGGGGGGAGGCAGGGAAATTAGGGTTAAGTGACTTGCACAAGAACACACAGCTAGTAAGTGTTAAGTGTCTGAGGCCATGTTTGAACTCAGGTCCTTCTGACTCCAGGGGTGGTGCTCTATTCACTGTGCCACCTAGCTGCCCCTTTGATTATCATTTCTAATAGTACAATAGTATTCCATCATGATCACATACCACAATTTGTTCAGTCATTCCCCAATTGATGGTTCATATCTTCTTATACAAGTTATTCACAATGTAATGAAAAAATTATTAGTGATTTTTAATATTTGGAAGATATAAGAAAAGTTTTCATAACTCATGGCTTTGTGATTGTGTATCTGTACACACATATTTATTTAAATATGTGTATATGTGTGTTTGTTTATGTATAGGTACACATATAACATATTTATAAAGACACCTATGTTTGCTTATATATAAATATGTTTGGCCTAGATATGCATATAAACATATGTATATTTTAAAGTTTTTATTTCTTTAATTTATGAATGACTAAAAGGGTTCATATAATGATAGGCATTGTTTTGTTCCAATATCCATGATATTTCCACAAAGTTCCATTAAAATAATGGGATTTCAATGTGTCTTTAATATTACAGACTTTGTTGTAATTTCATTACTAAAGGTTATTTCCAGGTCTTTCCAATGTCACTTGGCTCAGATAGTGGGAAATTTATTTCATGAATACTGGTAGAAAAAGGTTTTAATATCGCTCTCCAAAGACTTGGGAATACTCAGTAAGGAAAACTTACAGGAATAAAGCTAAGGGGATGCTAGACATATTATAAGTTTTCTCTTTTCAAGAGATTCACAGCCTAATTTACAGGGATCGATCAGCCATTATTTTTATCTCTTAATCAAGTTCTCTTTGCATTTTTTCCTTATTTTGAACATTCCTTTATCTTTTTTAGCTAATGAATAATATTACAGAAACAAGTCTGCAATGTTAAAAAGACAGACTTTCCAAATCATCTGAAATGTTTGGTAATGTGTGAGTCAATTTAAATTGTGTAAAACAGATCTTCAATATTGGAATTTTTGTTCTGTACATCTTTTAATTTCCCTGATTTTTTAAATAACATGATTTTTTTTTTGTAATTGAGTTATGTGCCTGGGGGTGGAGTCAAGACTGCAGAGTAGAAATAGCATTTCCATAGAGCTCCTGCTCCCACCACTTCCAAAATCATGTGAAAGGGGACTCTAAACAACCTCTGAATTTCCACAACCCACAAAATGACACAGAGAAGCTAACCTCCTGCTGAGGACAGCCCAGCAGCCTGGCAGGGAGTGACCAACACAGTGCTCTGGAAGCTGAGCCCAGGACCAAATGAATCTGAGGTTTTAGCCCCAGGGTGGCTGGACCAGCAGCAGGCTGGAGGGACTCTAGAACACCAGCAGCTGTGGTGTTTCCAGAATTACCAACACATGGATGCCATGGACAAAGTGAGAGATTAGTGCAGTATCGACTTTGGGACTCATTAGTGGGGAGAGCATGTCTGCCTCTTTCCCTGGGGGTAAGAAGCCACTGAGACACTTCAGCACAGCCACAGACACATAAAGCAGCTTAATTCCTGGCCTGAGGACTGTAGGGGGACCAGGTGATCAGTGTTGGGTATAATCACTCTTGCTTTAACCTTCTTGAATCTGGATTGCAGTCTGGCGTGGAGGTCTTGGGGTATGTGACCAGTTGGTCAGAGAGTGTGGAGGATTCAGGGAGGGCACCCAACTAATACCTCCAGCAGCTAAGAAAACCCCAGCATTTGGGAGGAAAGCTCCCCTGGCTGGTGGCAGAGTCCTACTGTGGCAACAAGCCCAAAAGTCAAGTAATTGCATGGCAACATGCCTAGGCAAAAGAAACAAAATAAACAGAAAAATTCAACATCAGACTCCTATTTTAGGGACAAAGAGGATCAAAGCATGGAGGAGGACAGGGAGGTCAGAACTCCTGCACCAAAAGCCCCAAATTAAAATACAAGCTTCCTACAGGCCATAGAGGACGTTAAGAAGCGTACAAGAGAAGTGGGGGGAAATTGGGAGCAGAAATGAGAAAGGTGTAAGAAAAGTATGAAATGAGAGTCAACAGCCTGACTGAGGAAAATAACACCTTAAAAAATAGACTAACTCAAATGGCAAAAGAGGCTCAAAAAGGCAATGAGGAGAAGAATGCCTTAAAAAGATGATTTTGCCTGATGGAAAAAGAATCTCAAGGGCTCACTGAGGAGAATCATTCCTTCAGAATTAAACTGGAGCAAATGGAAGCTAGTGACTTTATGAGAAATCATGATCCTGTTATTCAGATCCTAACAAATGAAAGAATAGAAGACAATGTGAAATATCTCATGGGAAAAAACAGTGACCTGGAAAAGAGATCCAGGAGAGATAATTTAAAAATCATTGGACTACCTGAAAACCATGATCAATGAAAGAATCTAGAAATCATCCTTAAAGAAATTCTTCAAGGGGCGGCTAGATGGTGCAGTGAGTAGAGCATTGGCCCTGGAGTCAGAAGGACCTGAGTTCGGATCTGGCCTTAGACACTTAACGCACACACAAACAAAAACCTGGCCCTGTGACCTTGGGCAAGTTACTTAACCCCAATTGCCCTCAAAAAAAAAGAAAAAAGAAATTCTTCAGGAAAATTTCCCTGATGTTTTAGAATCAGAGGGCAAAATAGAGGTTGAAAGAATTCATAGATTACCTCCTGAAATAGATCAGAAACAGAAAACTCCTAGGAATATTATAGCCAGGTTTCAGAATTCCCAGATCTAGGAGAAATTATTACAAGCAGCCAGGAAGAAACAATTTGAATACTGTGGAAAAGCAATCAGGATAGCACAGGATCTGGCAGCTTCTACACTGAGGAATTGAAGGGCTTGGAATATGATATTCCAGAGGGCAAAGGAGATGGGATTAAAACCAAGAATCACCTACCCAGCAAAACTGAGTATCATGTTTCAGGGGAAAATATGGTCATTCAGTGGAATAGAAGACTTTCAAGCATTCTTGAGGAAAAAAAACAGATTTGAATAGAAAATTTGACATTGAGACACAAGAAGCAAGAGATGCTTGAGAAAGTAAACAGGGAAAATAAATCATAAGGAACTTATCAAAGTTGAACTTTTTACATTCCTACATGGAAAAACAATAACTGTAACTGTTGAAACCTTTCTCAGTGTGAAAATAGCTGAAGAAGGGTATATGGGCATATGAATACATATGTGAATGTGTGTATATATGTTTAAGGGTATGCATAGATATAGGGCAAGGGTCGAATTTAATGGGAAAGGATGATTCTTAAGGGGTGAAATTGAGAGGAGAGAGGAACATAGTGAGAGGAGATGGGGAGAGACAGAGGAGGGTAAATAATCTCATGTAGAAGAGTCAAGGGAAAGTGGTTGCAGGGGAGGGGAATAACAAGAAGGCAAAAAGGCATAACCTTATTATCATTGAATTTGGATCAAGGAGAGAATGACATACCTACTAAATGGGATATCTCACCCTACAGGAGATTGGTGGCGGGGAGGCTGATGGGGGGCATGATGGAAGGGAGGGCAAGCTGGGAGGGGAGGGAAGTTGGAAGCATCCACTTTTAAAAGGGGACAGGATCAAAGTAGGGAGTGGACCAGGTGGGAGGTGGGATAGGAGGGAGGGAAATGTAGTCAGTCTTTTACAATGTATCTACTATGGTAATGATTTGCATAGCTATACATGTACAGCATATACTGAGTTGCTTATGTTCTTAGTGGGAGTGGGTGGCAGGGGAGGAGAGAAATGGGTCTGGAATTCAAGTTTTAAAATCAAATGTTTTAAAAACATATAAATACTATGATTAATACTATTTTGCATATAATTGGGAGATAAGATGTGCAGGCATTGGGGCATGGGGATTCACCTTGGCCTACTGGAAAAGTCGAAGGGGCTATAGGAGAAGAGATAGGAAAAAGCAGATTGGATGAGGGGATATCCTGTGAGACTGCTATTCTGGGGTGGTGGGTAGGGGGAAAATGGGGAAAAAATTGTAACTCAAAATCTGGTGGAAATGAATGATGTAAACCAGAAGTTAATGAAGCATTTGAAAAAACAAAAAACAAACAAACAAAAAACAACTGGCAGACTCTCTGTGCCAACATTATCTGATTTTGGTATGTGTGACCCTAGCAGTCCCATGGCAATAAAACGCACTTCCAAATTAAAAAAAAAATAATAAAAAAAGAGCTATGCACCTAATACCAAAATTTTGCCATAGCACTAGTGTCCAGACAAGTGACATCCTTGTAAGAACTGAGCAGTTCTCACCTCAGGGCATCAAAGTCTAGAAAAAAAAAACTTTGATGCACAATATGTAATCATGCAAGTCTTGCAATTTACTTTGTCCATGAGCATAAATGTAGATCAGGTATGTTAAATGAATGAGTTTTGTTGAGTCTGATTTATTTTTCGAGAGATAGCAGAGCAAAATTTCCCAATAATTTTAAATGAACTTTTCAGATAATTTTTATATAGGAAATGGAGGAAAGGTGTCTCTCATATCTATAAGAAGCAATAAGTATAAGCCATTTACAAGATTCACTAATTGTCATTAATTCAAGAATTCATTTCAGTTCTATGGGTGTGGTTGGAGGTATAATGCAGAGATGATCTGTATCATTAAATGTTAAACCAGAGACAAATACACCTTTAGAAGAACTCTGTTATTAGCACTAGAAGTTAAAACATATGTTCCTCCAATGCATCTTTGTTGGAAATACATTGTAATTGTTTGTTCTTCAAAAATAGAAGGGGTACCAGTAAAAATAACCTGAGAAAGAGAGAGAGAGAGAGAGAGAGAGAGAGAGAGAGAGAGAGAGAGAGAGAATAATTCTGGCTCTTTGGATGCTTTGGGAGTTACATCTTGGGTTGCTTGTGACAGCTTCAATTTGTCAGTTAATTTTTCCTCATTCTAGTCTGGAAAATCTTCCATTTGAAATGGGAACTCTAGGGGATTTACTGAACATGGAAGAAAGACATGAAGTTCATATTAGGAAAAATATGCATGTATTGTGAATTTCTTTTGGAAAGATCTCATAAAACACTTTTCCATATTAGAAAGGCCATATTTCAGTGTGACATTTATAAAACATATGGACAACTCATTTCCATCAATGGACAACGTCTATGCTGTCTGTCCATTTTACACTTTTAACTCAAGTAATATTTATTTTTTTATTTGTTTTGTAAAGGGACAGATTGAATACTTTGAATGCTTCTATTGGTGATCATGTGGAACGCATTCAGATGCTTTGAGACATTTTATTAACTAACTCAATCAGGTAAGCAATTCTAAAAAGGCCTTGGGATATCTATATGAGTTTTATCCATAAAATAATTATTTCCAGTAGTAGCAGCATCAGGCAGCTCTTTACTCACCAAAGTCATTCAGGGTCATTCAGATGACATGAAAATTCAGTAGATGTGGATGAAGAAAAACCAGCCAAGTCCACAAGCACATACCTACTATGCAACCTGAACAGAATCAAAGAATGGGGATCCATGTATCTATCTCTGTATCATGTCCTGATTAATTGCAAACATACTCCAAACAAATGTGCAAACAGTCAAATTCTCCTTTAAAAGAAGATGATGTTCTCAGGTCAGCGATGTGTGCTAAGTTTTTTGTCACTTTCTATATGAGGTCTTTTCTGACCCTCCCAGTTTCTGGCACTTAACTTTTCCATTAATTTGCATATATTTTATATAGAATTATGTATCTCCTCATAGACAATATAAGTTTGAGGGTGAAAAGTGTGGTTTTTGATATAGTATCCCAGTAGCTTAAGGCACGTAGTAAGTCCTTTATAAATGCTTGCCTGTTTCCTGGTTACCATTAATAATCAACACATACTACTTGATTGGGCTCCTTACTCATCCCTTGCCGCAGACCCTGAACAACACACATACACCCACTCATACATCAATGTGGCTATACAACTAAGCCTTATTCTCCCAGAGATAGACATTAGATAATCCTTTTTTACATTGGGGAATGAATTTTACCTGGAAAGCTTCAGCTTGCATACTTAGTTGAGACAACAACTGTGTTATTTATAGTTAATTTAAAATTTAAAATTATTAAAGTATTTCAGAACATCAATAAGTAAGGGTACATGACCCAAAGCAGTGTCAGTTTGATCTTTACCCCTAACTTGGGAAAGGTAGGTGGCACAGTGAATAGAGTGCTGGGCTTGGAGTCAGGAAGACTTGAGTTCAAATTCAATCTTAGACATGTATTACTTGTATGAACCTGGGCAACTTACTTAACCCCATTTGCCTCAGTTTGCTCATCTGTAAAAATTAACTGGAAAAGGAAATGGCTAACAACTCCAGTATCTTTGCCAAGAAAACTCTAAATGGAGTCATTGATTGTGATTGAAATGAGTCAACAACAACCAAGTCCCTTAATTTGTACCTTTCTACAGATGCTCATTCTGGGTCTGCCTAACCTTGGTCTTCACATAACATCAGATTAGAAGAATAATGAGCCCCTTCCCTGTTATTGTTTTTATCTTCCTAAGGTTGAATGTCACATCAACCCTTAGCATTATTCAGGCAATGTCAAAAGAGTTTCTATGTAACTTTGGACCAAACTTTTCTAGATTCAACCCCTTTTCTACTTTACAATTTTGTTTTTTGCATAGTTAATTTATACTGAGCTACCCCCTGAGAAGCAGTGATTTATCCCGATTCTATGGGAATGACTGTTATTTAGTGCAGATTGGAGCATGTGCTGGATGAATCCCACTCTAGGGTTCAAATTCCTTTTTCCCTGGACAATGTATACAAAACTATAAAGGAAAAATGAAAAACTGAACATCAATAATGATAAGAAAAGCAGTCTCATCATACCAAACGCTATCACATAACCAACAGACTGAATTCAAAGTTCCAGCTATTAGAATCCAGACAAACATGGAGCCAGGATTCCAAGGCAAAATGACTAGCATGGAGTAAATTTCTTTCCTTTACTTCTCATAGTGCTAACATTTAGGAGCTCCAAACTCTTGTTCCTTTTTTGTTGTGGCTCCAGTCTTGCTTTAAGGACAGGGCTCCAGATTTTAAAGGGCAAGAGGATGGGGTAGTATTTCAGTGTCACAGGTACATAATTTTCAGAAGCTCTTACATCCTATGCCTTTTACTAATGTACTTTTTGCTCACATCTGTGTGTTTCAAAGCCTCTGGTTTCCTTGAACTACAACTTGGTTTTTCAAGGTCTTCCTTAAACTCTTTTAGGAAGAGTTTCAAGTTCAAGACTTTTTCAAATATGATTTAATGTCAAAATATTTTTCCAAGTACCCCATGATATTAAGTCATAACATTCATTTACGTTGATGAGAAAATACATGATGATAAGCTACTATGAATCCAGAAACACTTTTAAATGAAATATTTTATTAATTACATTAGCATGTAAGTGTATCTTAAATACCAATAAATGTATAAGGAAATATGTTTCTCAATTTAGAGAACGTATATTTGCTAAGTTTTTATACTGTCATTTGTATAACTTGTTTAGCTAGATATACAGTGGTGTTATTACTACACATCATTATTTTCTTGTTGTACAATATCATTGGTCCCTTTCTGATCTTTGATGTGATACCTTATAAAATTCTTTTGTTTTGTAGAGTGAGAAGCCAATTTTTACAAAATTGTTTTGTGCCATTAGGATAGTTATCCTCATCGGAAAAGGTAACAAATTCACTGGTACATTGAATTTGAAAAAATAAAACTATAAATAAAGTTTTAATTATTAATTAAGTATTAATTATTCATTAAGTAAGTAAGCAATCTCATGATACTATTCACTTCTCAGTATCAGTATTGGACAAATTATTTTAAGTAGTAAATTTCTACCTCCTGTGCCAGGGGTGGGAGGAAACGGGAAAGGAGATACTCAATAAAAATAAGGCTAAACGTGCTTGCATTTCAGACAAAGAGCTAAACTTAAAAGCATTGCTTCAAATCTTGTACATAATTATATGAATTCATTTTACAAAGGCAGTGATAGTCAAATACTTAGAAGGGCAAAAAAGATACACATATAAGGTTTGTACATGTGTTTGTTCATTTAAAGGAAACTATCTCACAGTTCATGAAGAGATCCACTTTTGGGACATTACAGCTGAGAAAGAAATCAGACAATGAGGGCAGAGTAAGGTCAAGGTGAAGAAAAGATTGAGGAGAAAGGAAAATAAATTATCTTAGAAAACATCTGAGTGGAAAAGAGAACATATAATCCAAATGAAAGGTATCCTATAGACCCTGATAGGTACATACATAAAGTTGTTGTGTTTTTTGTTTGTTTGTTTGTTTTTTGTAGAAAAGAAGTAGTGACCTACAAACTTTGTCTGGGTCTGACAAGTGTTACATTCAGAGAGAATGAATGAGTGAAATAACACCAAGATGCCTCTAAACCAAAAGCAAATAGCTGATGAAGCAATTCAAGCAACGTTATCATCAGTTCTCTGTGGACTTGACCTTGGAAACAAATCTCTTGGCCCAGTCTGACTTAATCTTCTTGTTTATCTTCTATGACAGCTTGGAAATCAAAAATGAGCTTTTTTCTTGAACGCTTTTACTAAATGCCCCTTTGTTCTGAACAGTGTCAGAATGTTTTATATTATTCTGTTTTCTATGCCATAACTTCTGCAATGTGTCTCATCAGTGGATATCAAGATGAAGTTTTTCTGAAATGCTATTTTCTCTGGGGGTTAAAAAATGCCTAGAGAGGTGGCCTATGATCTTTCTTGAATATGTGATCCTTTGGCTGGATGTTTTACAAAATATTTGGAAAACTCTGATTGTATATTTTTAATTTTGTAGAAATTATACAGAGGAGAAATAGAAATTGGCAAAGTTTTTGTAGCCACATTAAAAAAATCTATTTTGTGCTTAATCTGTGACCAATTTTTAAATGAATGCTGGCTTCCATACTGACTCATATTGTTTTTCTGAAAAAAATCTCCATACACATCCAAAATTATATATGCTAATGAAAAGTAAACTTATTTTAATATTGATTAAAGAAAGAAAAGCTCTTTAAGGAGCTATAATTGTTGCTACCTCTCCCTCCAGTAATAAATTCCAATGCCAATATATGGAATTCTATATCTTTTAGTATTACAAAGTATTTGTTGTAACATGCCTCTCTCACACAAAAGTTTATACATGCACACATTCCTGTGTGCGTATGTATGTGTGTACCTACATAATACATATATACATGTACATAAACACACACATATATGCTAATCTGTGGGCTACAACCCTTGGGTATTTATGAACTTATTTCATAGGATCTATGATAAATTTATATTCATTTAAGTATTATGACATATATGTATACAGTGTATATATATGCATTGTGTATATACATATACACACATATATGTTTATGTGTATATACAGTGCCATATACATATAGGCATATATGTATTTGCATGTTATCTATTGAAGTAGTTGCTTCTGAAATAATACCTCTAAATTTGAAATTATATAAGACTGAAACTAGACCTCTGATTTTGTTGAATAGGGAATCCTGACTGAGGAAATTCCTATATCAGCAGGTACATTCCTATCTTGAAGCCCCAATTTACTGATTGGTAACTAATGGGACAAACCATTATTTCATGAGGATGCCTAGCCATGTTCCACTTAATTCCTAATTTTCTTATTGTAAATTTTCTCTTCTTTCTAAACAACTACTTTGAAACCTTGATCATACTGTGCCCCTTCCACTTCCCCTTTATATGTAGTTTTTAGACTCAGAGAAAAAAAGGGGGGTCCACATGGATTGCATGAATATTGAGAAGAAACAAAACAAGATATAAGAGTGAAATGCTCTATAGTAAAGAAATGACAGGAAATTATATAGTTTAGAAAAGAAAAAAGGAAGTAAGAAAATGGTAACAATGGACTCCCTGAAAGGTAGAAGGGAACAAAGAGGAATCACTGACTCCATGACACAAAATAAAATATTAGAATAAATTGAAAAGGCAGAAAAATAGAGGAAAGGTTGAAAGGGATAGATGAGGGAGAAATAGAAAGACAAATTATTTTTAAAATAACTAAAGATTATGTAAAATGTCGTAATGGTAAGGGAATTTGAAGATCTTCTCTGCCCCTTAGTGGGTCTCACTTGGAGCCCTATAAGAGAAGCTTGGTTAGGGGAGCCTTGCCTTGGGGATCAGTTATGGAAAGAGTTGTGTGATTTGACCAGATGAGACTTTGAGTAGCTGTTGAACTCCTAGGCTTGGAAAACCCAGATATTTGTAACTAGCACTGTATGTATGTAATGGTCAGACAGCTAGAAGGCCTGTCCACTGGTCTGTTAAATTGTGTGATTTTCTCTTTCTGTTTCTGAATTTTAGGGTGCTGACTTTTCCCCTTGCAGTAAGTGAATGATATATATGTTTGCTTAAAGTGATATTGTTAACCCCTTTTGAGTAGCTTTCCTTTAGAAAAGCAGATCAAAGAACCTCAGCCATCCTGGGTGTGCTAGGGTGATTGCTGTTACAAATGTTGAGGGGACTATATTCTTAGAAATAATAAAAGATGTAAGAATATAACCATAATTTTATACATACATGTGTATACAATTTTTTTTCAAAAAAGACAAAAACGTATAGGGAAAACTAGAAAGCAGTCTGAAAGAAATGTTGATTAGATCACAATGTACCAAGAGAAGCAATAAATAGATACATGATTTAGATAGAAAAGTCCTATCATGAGCAAATTAAAGATGTAAGATAGAAATATCTTCCAGATCTATGGATATAGGAATAATTCACAGACAAACAATAGAGATCACAAAAGATAAAAAATAAATTTAGTCACCTAAGTACAAAAGATATTGTGCAAATGAAGTCAGTGTAGCTAAGATTACAAGGGAAATAGCTGGGGGGAAATCTACAAGTTTCTCTTTTCCAATATATTTGAGAAATTGATTAACATTTATAAGTATAAGAGCCCTTGTCCAGTTGAGAGCAGTTTAAGGGCTTAAACAATTGTCAAAAGAAAAAAATTTCAAGCAATAAGTAGTCATATAAAAGTGTTCCTAATCACTAATAATTAGAGAAATATACATTTAGAAAACTTTCATTCTACCTCATCAGATTCATAAATTTGACAAATGATGAAAATGACAAATGTTGGAGGGGCTGAAGGGGAAAAGACACCTTAATGCTCTGTTAGTGGAGCAGTGAATTTGTCTAGTCTAGTGGAAAGGAATTTGGAACTAAGTTCAAAAAGTTACTTAACTGTCTATAAATTTCAATTCAGGAATGACATTCATTTCCAAGTTTATACCCAATTTGAACAAAGAGGAAAATAACCCATATGTACAAGAACATATATATATATATATATATATATATATATATATATATATATATATATATGTTACATATATATATTACATCTCTTTTTATAGTGATAGAGAATTAGAAAATAAAGGGATGAACATCTATTTGAAATTGACTGAACAAATCATTTTATGTAAATATATTAGGATGCTAAAGACAAGAATAAAAGAATGGTTTTAGTGAAACCTGGGAAAACTTGTATTTACTAACCCAGAGTGAAGTGAAACAAAAGGGAAACAATTTATACAACAACACTGAAAAAAATGAACGATTTTTAAAGATCTAAAAATGATGATTAATACAATTATCAAATAAAATTTCAGAGTAGAAATGATAATTAATATTACCATCTTCCTCAGAGAAATATGATTGATAAAATGAGATGCATAATAAGACAAACATTTTTTCATGTGACAAATGTAGGTATTTGTTTTGTATGATTATTTGCATTTCATTTTTTCCCAAAATACGATAAATAGTACACAGATAGAAGATAAGTGTTTTAATTTTAAAATAAATAAAATTTAATTATAAAAATGAAAATTAATTAAAGCATAAGATTTGTGATATTAAAAAAACTAACCTATAAAACAGGTGAGGGAGATATAATTTATGTACTTTGGAGTCTCTCAAAACCATGATAAAAACAGAGAATAGTATTGCATTATTTTCAAGCTATCATAAATGAAAATTTACCAGTTCTATTACAAGTCAAAGTGTAGAAAAAATCCACACATCACCTCCCAAAAAGTAATGCCAAAAGGAAAAATTGCAGGAATACTGTAGCCAAAATCCATATCTCCTATGTCAAACAAAACAATATAAAAAAAAAACATTCATTATGTATACACATAAACATTTATGCATTATTCTATGTATGTATGCCACTATTATCCTAAAAATCTAAATACAAACATGTACTTGAGTATGTGTTTACATGTGTATTATGTATATACATATAACATATACTGCTAGAATCCAAAAAGAACCAGTTCAAGTAACAAGGAACTTTCATAAGGCCTACACATGACCAAGTATTTTCTACTATAAACAAGAAGAAAACTGACAATACAATATTTGACAAAAGTCAAAACATGTAAGTTTACAGACAAGAATAATTTATTCTGAAAAGATGCCTATAATTCTCCATAACAAATGGACATATAATGACTAGTAAGTTGGTTATCTAATGTTTATTAAATACCTATTTGTGCCAAGTACTGTGCTAATTCCTGACTTTAAAGCATTTCTGATGAAAAGACTTGAGTAAAAACTTTTAGATATAAAAACATATTTCAAGAGAAATCTAGAAAACAATTTATTTTAGTAATTAGGTAGTGTTTTTTAGGATTTATATTCAAGTAGAAGAAAAAAATCTCATAAGAACTTTAATATCTTCAAAGAATATTGAGGAAGTTTTGTATATAAAAGACAGCAGTCTTAGGAGTGCATTGTTTATGAGGATTTTACAATGGGAAAGATAATGGAAGATGGAAATTAATAATAATAATAATAGTAGTAGTAGTAGTAGTAATAATAATAATACCATAATGTTGAAAATAAGAAGTGAGTTGAACTTTGTTTCGCAAAATTACAATATGTGAACTACACACACATACACACATACATCCATCTATAGCTCTATTCCTGCTCTTCCTATCCATAAAGATATAAATAAATCTGTAAGAATAGATATTACTCTCTGTATACATACATAAATATCTGTATCAATATTTAGGTAGATATATGGAAAGGGATGGGAGAAGCAGGAATCATATGACCCTCACTCTTAATTGAAATGGATAAATACACCTGTGCATGCTCTCTTTCTCTCTCTCTCTCTCTCTCTCTCTCTCTCTCTCTCTCTCTCTCTCTCTCACACACACACACACACACACAGATTTTGGAGTAGAAATACACCAAACTCAACAAGGAAACCACCAAGGATGTGGTTGAGAGTAACAGAAAGTCATTTAAGGAGAGTAGTACTGATGAGAGAAGACCCAAAGGCAAAATTCTGTCATCTTGAAGGAAGGAGAATAAAGAATAAAGAATTAATATCTTGACAAGAGGTGACTTAGTTTGCCTCTTAGATAATTGCCAAAAGAACTCCCTAAAGCTCAAAGTGCTATGTTTTTGTTTTTGTTTTTTTTCCCATGGTGAGGGGTCCTCAAAATCAGATATTTCATTGGTGTTTAATGTAATAATGCCTTTACTAAAGCAGTTGATAACTTTCTGTCACTTATAGCTTGGTGAGTTTCATTGAGAGGTCAATTGGTTTGGTCAAGTCACATATTAAAATGTCAGGTTTAGGACTTAAAAACAGGTTTTCCTGAATCCAAGGACCAGTCCTCTGCTGGTTGTCATTCTATCTCTCATGAGGATAGCATAGTCACTCCAAATTTTGTCAATACTAAAAATATAACTCAAAAACCATTATCTTCATTTTCATTTAAAAATATCTAGCAAATTAATTTAATGGACTTAGCAGTCTTTTTTTTAACAATGGGGTCTGATTTTCCCTCCTTTGGCCAACTTTTCCTTTTCTCTCTCCTTTGTCAAAGAGATTATTGTAAAAGGAATAAATACACATAATGTGGTGAATTAAAAAATGGGGGGAAAAAGATCCTTTAAAATATCCAAATCTCATGATATCCTCTGGAAAGGGTTTCAGGAAATACACACACACACACACACAAACACACACACACACACACATGCACACACACACACCTGTGTGTATATGTGTGTGTGTATGTATGTGTGGACAGACATAAGGACCTCCACCAATGAGGTTGCCCTCTTTCAAGCTTTGTTTAGCTTATCTTTACTTAGTGAATCAGATCTGAGGAATCATTTTTGAAGAACCTCATTATGTGGACAAACCATTTAAATTTTCACAAAGTTCCTAAAAGCTTTAATTGTAGTCATTTACTTTTACTTGGATTGTTGGGTCCATACTGGTGCTAATAACCAACGTGTCCAACAGGAACCAAACCATTCAAGCTTTTCAATCAGATAAACATCTTAATTATTTTTCCTTTTAAGTTCGAGCACCATGGAGTTTTGAATCACTACCAACCACTTTCTGTCATACCAGATAATGGGAGTTTTACTTCAGCCACATGACTAGAATATTGGTTCAGTCAGAGGAAGTCATAGGTTTTGCTAAGACCAATTCCAATTGCACTGCCTTATTTGACCTCCTACTCAGAGAGATAGAAAAACAAAGGATTCAGGCATTTAATCTCAGAACTATTGCTTTATTTAAGTATAACATCGATGATTAAACTTAATTTGCATTCTTAGGAGGTAACTTTTATATTTAAGCAAAGGTACTTTAAATTGTGCTTTTTCTTTTTTTTTTTCATTTGATTATGCTAAAACCTCCTGGATTTCATTAATAGCATGGAAGCTGTTTTCTTCTCCCTTTAATTGAATTTCGGATTCAATTAAGAGCTGGTCTTATTGACGGATACTTTGTTTCACTTTTTGGGTCCAGATATTTCATTATATTTACCCCTCAAATGCTTCCAGTGAGTAATTAGTGTTTTAAATATAGATTTAATAACCCCCCAAATGACTTGCTTTTTAGTGTGCTATTTCTCAAATAATTTTGATCTTAGTAATCTTAGTAAACTTAGTAAAACATAATAAAAATTCACAAACATGTCATTCTACCTAAAACCCAATCTAATTCTGTTAAAAAGTAAGCTATAGGGGCGGCTAGGTGGCACAGTGAGTAAGAGCGGGCCTCGGGGTTGGGATGACCCGGGATCAAAACCAGCCTCAGAAAATGAGCACCCACACATAAATAATGACTAGCCATGTAACCTTGAGCAAGTTACTTAACCCCAATTGCTTTAAAAAAAAGTAAGCTATAAAAAGTAGAAAGTCAGTACATACTGTAAGTCAATGTATATGATATTTTTGTCACAAAGATCACATACACATGCATACATTCTGAGCATTCACAAGTTACTAAATGACAACAAAAATAGGATGTCAAGTATCTGGAGGCAATATAAAGGAATAAAACTCTGAAATGCTGTTTCTTACATGAAAAAAATGGCAAGAAAAATTAAAATGTCTAGACTATTCAAGTTACCATAATAAAATACTGCCTCAAATAACAAGATAATTGAGAAAATGATAGTGGAGGCTGAAATGGGTGTGAATTATTGAAATGTAACATTAGGTTCAAGAGTGGAATATTTGTATAGGAATATCCTTATTAGTAGAGAAAATATTGATTCTATATTGAGTTCCTTTGCAAGACAGTGAATGAGAGCCTGGAAGAAGAGAGATATTCTTCCTTCATGGTCTCCAAGTCCAATGCTTGTGGTTCCAGATGTTCTTTGAGGAGACATCAATGAAGAAAGAAAGACTTTGAAGGCAAACATGTTAGGATTTAACACAGGGTTACATAAACAATCATCTTAATTTTACACTTCATTTAACAGGTATACACATAACCATAAGCACACCTTGGAAGACCATGACAAAACAAAAAAGGCTTTGTTATGAAAAACTTCATCCTGTCTCAAAGATGACATACTGTTGAAATGTTTGTTTTATTTGCATGAGTTTCCAGTTTCACCTAATAGATCTTAGTCTTTTGATTTCTCCTAACTAAATGTCTTTAACAAATATACATTTATACACACATGCATACACATGTATAACTAGTTGTGTATATATACACACCTGAATATTCATACATAAATATATAAGTATATTCATATATGTACATATATGGATGTGTGTGCTTATATTTACTTTTCTGTACATATTATTTCTCTTCATTGATAGCATGGCACTGTGCAAAACATACTGGTTTTAGCAACAGAGAATCCTAGCTTTTCTACATACAAGCTGTATAAACTTGAGGAAGTTATTTAACCTTTCTGGGCCTTAGTTTTCTCATGTGTAGAATGAGGCAGTTGGACTAGTTGACTAACTTTAAATCTTTGTCCCTATAATACTCCATTGAAAGTAGAAACCATTTTGTTTTTTTTGTCTTTGTGTCTCTTTATGTAGCATAATAGCTGAGGGTATGTAGTAGATACTTAACAAAAATATGATATTTGATTTAATTTATTTACTAAGTGCATATTATTTGCAAAGCATGTCCTAAGCTCTGGGGGTACAAGAAGAAAAAATGTCCCTTTTTACAATCAAATGGGGTCAACAATGCATATAGAAGCTTCCAACCTCAAGTCAAATGAAAAGGTCCCCTGGTGCTTAGGATTCAGATGCAAATGGTAATTCTTCTTTTCATATGAAATTTTTCCACCAAAAAGTCATATTAATTTCTAATGCTTAAACCATTTGACATTGCCAAGGATCTTTGTGACATAGACATGAATGTTTTCATTGAGGCTTCATTGCCCTTTGCGTTCTTGAATTTTAAGGTCTTTTGTCCTCTGCTTAATTTTCTTTTGGCCACTTTTCTGCTCTGTTTTGTTGAATTCTCATTTAAAGGAATATTAGCAATAAAGTGCTCAAGCTTCATATACCATTTTTTCATGAGTCAGAGCTTCTACTTAAATGGCTTTCAGATTATTCTTATATGACTATATTTTTAGACATAACTAATATAACTCAAAGTGCTTTGTGGATGTTGTAAGGCAGACAATTCGTCTTGTTCTATTCAGTCTTCCTTCTATAGATAGATAAAGCTATATGCCAATTACTTTTCCAGAATGATAACATAAAATAAAAAGTGTGATAATCCATATCCTCCTAGAGACTCCTTTGTTTTTGTTTTTGTTTTTACTTTTTGGAGGACAATTGTGGTTAAGTGACTTGCCCAAGGTCAAAACAGCTAGTTTTTGTGTTAAGTGTCTGAGGCTGGATCCAAACCCAGGTTCTCCTGACTCCAGAGCCAGTGCTCTATTCACTGTGCCACCTAGCCGCCCCTCTAGAGACTCTTAATGATACATCTGCATTAAGATAGGTACCACTAAATGAATTACTCAGTCAATGATGTCTAATAGTATCACAGACTTATAGAATTGAATGTTATCTATTTACAGATCATTTAGTCCAATTTATTCATTTATGTATATGTATACACACCCCTTTCTTCTATAAAATATGTATGTGTAATTTAAACGGATACACCTGTATCTGTCTAGTTATATAGATAGATATAGATATGTAGGTGTAGGTATAGATATAGAGATAGATAGACAGAAATAGATTAGATAGATATGTCCAGATATTCTAGACTTTTAATTTCATTGGTGTAGGAGCTTCAGGTGAGGACTATTAATTTTTTTTTTAAATTCAGGTCATCAAGTGTTCTGAACTTGCAGTTTTGGAGAGCTGCTTGCAGCACTGAGAATATGTGAACTCTTTATGGTCACATGGTCTATGTGTCTCATAGGATAGACTATAATTCAGATTATCCAGACTCTTGGACTAGTTCTCTACCCCTCCAATTTGTCATGTTCAAGGTGAGTAAACTTAGTCCCAGAGAAATCATAACTTACCCAGTCACAGAGTTAGTTAAAAAGTACAGAAAGAACGGGAATTGAATTCTCCTCACTCCTCCTAATTAACTTCTTCACATGATCTTTAGCATTTATTTTATTCAATAAATTGTATAATTTCAAATAATTATTTTAGAAATATAAACCTATTAATATTTAGTGACTGCCTATCATGATTGTCATTGTAATTTTATTTTAGGGATTATTTTCTGAATTCCCAGATTAGATTCTTAAGTGCAAAAGATGTAAATCCTGTTTCTTTTTATTCCTCAGCTACCAATTCTTAGGTAGGCAGGCATTCAAGAAATATTAGCCATCTTCTGCCTTATTGATTAATAAAGAAGCATGAAGATAAGCTATGAAAGTGTCAAAAAGTTTCAAGGCTTTCCACAATTAAATCTTGTTTACCCAAAGACTGTTTCCAGTTAGTAGATTTTCTACAAAGCTATAGGCTCTTATTTCTCCTTTTTAGGTTTGTTATTCCTCTACTGGGAAGACAGCATGTATGAATCAGATGGCAGTGGTCTATATACCTGCTGGCCATTTAAAATACTCATTTCACAAAATATTACAATTCCTATTACATAATTAATGATATTTTGAAGATCCTTGTAGCCAAGAAATTCATTACCCTGTGTCTTAACTGGTTAACCTCTACAAACTTATTGAGCTTGTTTCTTATACAACAGTCATATACTTTATTATTATATAGATTTGGAGTATGAAGGGAACTTAGAGGCCACTCAGGTCAACCTCATTCATTTTCAGATGAAGAAACTGAGGCTCAGAGGTGTGAAGTGACTTGTGCTAAGTGCTATGTCAGCAAGAGTCCTATACCCATCCAGGGGTGCATGAGACTGACATAATTCATTTATCTTGTCCACCTATAGAGACATCTTTATACACAACTCAGGTGATTTTGTGGATAGAAGACACATCATCTTATCTTTAGCCCTTTATATTAACCTTTTCAGCTTCATAGAACTCTTAGAAACTGCAGTTTTGGTGGTATAGTCTTTGACAATTCAGTTACCTCCAAGCAATTATGAATCATTTAAGTAAATAACAATAATCACATACTATTTAAAAGACAAGTCCTACAAAAGTTCTGAGTCTAAAAACAACTTTGAGACTTGCAATGCTTAATAATAGCTTATTAAAACATGTTAGACCTGCACCTCCCTAATGATTTTTCTCTTTTACTGCCAGGGGAGGAAGGTCCTGAGTTTTGAATCTTGGCTTTGTCACTTGGTTCTGTCAACTCCATGATCATAGGCATGTTATTTGACCTATCTGCCAACAGTTTCCACATCTATAAAATAAGAGAGTTGGATTATATACCATCTAAGCACCATTCTAATACTAAAACTAGGATTCTATGACCCTTTGCCTATGACAATACAAGGTTAACACTTGGAAACAAATTGAAATGATCAAAAGTCATAAATAATATTTTGTGTTTACGTTCATCTGCCTATTTCTGTGTGGGCCTTATTTTTAAAATACATTTAAAATAACTCTTCAACAAGAGCTAACAATACCTGCAATTTCTTAAAATACCACCTATTTTAATATTTCATTTATTGCATAGTTGTGTGTATTGTGCTAAAGAGAGATGCACAAAGCTTTAGGAGAGATGCCAGAGAAAGAAAGCAGATATATGGCTGAGCAGAATACTGAGAAGTAGAAAGGCTCCTGGCCCATCTGCTAATGAAGGGGGTCTATTTGCAAAATACAACTTCATTATAAAATTCATGAGCATTTACTTAAAAAAAAGGAAATTATTTTTCTACCAGTTTTCCCAGGCAGTCTACCTTGAGGCTAGTAACAGCACAGACATACGCTCTTGTTTATTCTTTCTTTTCTATGCTGATTACTCAGTCCAATTAAGTTAATAAATCTTTGCATCACCTATTGATCACTTTATAATTCAAATTTGGGGAAAAGTCTTTTCCCTTGAGAAGCCTACAGAGTTAACTTTGTCAGCCAATTCATTTTACTTGTTACCCTTTTGAAATAAAAACTGTGGCTTCTTTAATGAGATTCTAGCTCATTAATTTTTGTTTATTTGTTTTTGGTCAGAATTGTGATTTCATTGCATAAGGGACTCCCTGATGAGAAAACTCCCTCCACCAATGCAGAGAGACACTTTCTCTTATCTTTGTGGCTGGCTCACTAGCCACTGAGCTAAATTGTCTCACAGTTCATTATAGTAATTATATAATTAAAGTCATCTTAATTGGAGATGAAGGATGGAATAACAGATTGAAACTCTGGCCTCAACATCAAGAAGACGAGTTCAAGTCCTTACTAAAAAAGATACAGTCTTTGTGACCCTGAACAATTTACTTAAACTCTCAGTTCCCCAGGAAACTCTCTAAAGCCATAAGTTGCAATGCCTGTCTGCATTGATAGAGAGAATCCCCCCATTAGAATTCACTTTATCAATGAAATAACAGGTCAAGTTCTTGCCCTTGTCCTTTCCTCCTCTCCCCACCAAAAAAACCCTCCCTATTAGCAGTGACCTTACCTGTAACATCTGTATTGGATCACATTCATGGTACAGTGGTGAGCTGCCTATTTATCTGTTCACTTTGGGTTTTCAATGCTTGTCAATTTCTTGGTCCATGAAGTAGTCTTTTAATGATGCAGAAGGAAATAGTGAAAGGACAGGTAGGTGGGGAAGTGGTGACAACCATAGCTCAGTGGATAGAGTGCCAGGCCTGGAGACAGGCTAGACTTCCTGAGTTCAAATTTGACCTCAGGCACTAACTGCATGCCCCTAGGAAAGTTACTTAACCTTGTTTCCTTCAGTTTCCTCATCACTAAAATGATCTAGGAAAGGAAATGATAAACCTCTTCAGTATGTTTGCCAAGAAAAACCCCCAAAAGGTCACAAAGTGTAGCAAAATGACTAGACAACAAGGATATAGTGGAAGGAGCACTTCTCTTAGTATCTAAAGGCCTGGGGTTAAGTCCCAGAAGTCATTACAGTTTTGGTATCTGGGGAAAACAGCATAAGATTTAGACTTAAAATAACTTTTTAGAGACAATTTTGTTGAGCAAGGTAAATGAGGGGCCTGGGAGCATGAAATCCCAATGACAGAGCTCTGAACAAAGCCCCATAGGAATAAAAAATATAGAAACTCCAGTACAGACTGAAGCCACTTTTATGGACAGACTTAACTGGGAAATGGTTAAATGCACAAAACCCAATGAAGAACTCTGTCAATGGGAGAACAAAGCATAGTATCCGGTAATTTCTTTCTTAAATTACTACCAAAGTCCTTGGCACTGTCAAATGATTATTCTATCATTTGATATATGATTAAAATATGTTATTTTATCAATAGAAATGAAACTAAAGAAAATGAGTATCCTATCTATTTAGGAACTGAATTCCAAAGACTACTGGGCTTTTGCATCTTTCTTAATAGCTTGTCTATTGTATTGTCTCCCTTTATTACAAAATGAGCTCCCTGAAAGCAGGGAGTTTCTTACTTTTCTATTTGTATCTCAAAATGAATAATACAGTGCCTTGAACATAATAAGTACTTAGTAAATGCTTTTTTTCATTCATTCATTTATCAATCCCTTTTATTCAATTCATCATAAATTCATTATTTTTCCTAATAACAATCTGATAGATTAGGTACTTTTTCCTGCTTAGTTGGTAAAAGTGCTTACAACAACTCAGAGCAAAATTCCAACACCCTGGGGCAACATTTTATTGGCTCTCTCCTAGTTATGGCTTTGGATAACAGGTCTGACACTTAGTAACTATTTGACCATAGGTATGCTACATAACTTCTCTGAAATTTCATGCCCTCACGTGTCATAGAGAGATAAAATATTTTCTCTCCATTATTTCTGTGAAGAAAACACATTGTCAACCGACAACACCACAAATATTTGAGCTTTTGTTAGAATTTCCTCCCAGGTTATAGCACAGAGTCCCTGGCACTCACCTTGAAGTCTAACTCTATCTTTCCTCAAAAAGTAGATGTCAAAATTTGATGAAAAAAAGATGAGGACCCTCACATTTGCTGGGAAGGTTTCCCAGAAGTCTTTAGTGTAGGAGGTTTTCATATCTAAGACATGTTCATTTCATTACACATTACATGTCCTACTTTGACCCTGGATTTCCACTGTAAAGCAATTTTGGTTATGCAGGACTATCACATGAAACTGCTTATACATCTGTCATAGTCTCTTACAAGGCAGGATTAGAGTCTGCACTATATTTATTATGCAAATTCCCATTGAAATTTGTGGTGCAGGTGCTTCATGTCTTTCAAAGTAAGTTTGCATATTAAATGTAGCACAGAGCATGACAGCCCACAAACTTTCTCTAGGCTGTGGTTTTAATGGAAGACTTTGGAATGAAAAGTAATGCATATTCAGGGTAATTCACACACAATTGACACAATTAATGGGAAATACTGTAGCATACCCTTTGTTTCATACTATATGTTGAAGTAAGCAGCTGTTCTTCAAACATGAGTTCCTCCATTGTTTCATCTTATTTGAAAAAATATCGGAACTAGAAAAAGAATACAAGCCAATGTTGGCAGCTTGTTGGCTGCCAAGAGGTATTCATTTCCCACCCCGCCTCTTTCAAATTAACTCTACTTTAGATGGAGGGTGACAAAAGCATTTCAAACTGCCAAATATGCTATTTTTTCTAGTCTGTCTAAAAAGAATAGCTAAATCATTTTATGAAAATATTTTTCAGAAAAAAATGAATTGTTTGAGTAGCAAGTTTTAAACAGATGGGGTTTAAAATGGATAAGATGTAAATCTCCCTATAAATCAGTGCATAATTAGAAGCAATGAAGAAATTGAATAATCATCCCCATGCTTGTTTCTATTATGACATTAGCATTGTATACATATCAATAGTGGGGGTAATGCATGACACAGAAATTACATTGAATTACAAGGAAGATGACCTAAATATAAGCTTTAGCTCTGACATTTGCTGACTATGAAACTGAATATAAGTGAACTTGAGGCTTGCTTTCCTCATCTAGAAAATGGAGATAATACTTCCTTTTCATATCTTTCAAAGTTTCTTTTGAGGATCAAATGAAATAATGTGTTCAAATACTCAAAAAGAAATGTGATGTTGGTTTGAGAATTCCTCCCAGTGCTACACTGCGCACAATTGGTTTGAGAATTCCTCACAGTGCAAGCCATCCATTAAATTCAAACCTATAGAATGCCTGTTCCTACCTTACTAAAACTTACACACATTTTTTCTGCCAAATATACTAGATATCTTCCTTATTTTCTACTGACATTGTGAAAGTACAACAGAACATTCTGGCTATCAATATGTTATCTCTTAGTCTTGACACACAAAATGATAAACATGCATATGTGATCTATAATTATATATGACAGATAGCATAGAGGGAAAGTTTAACAAGATCTGAGTGTCAATTAAGACAGATTTTGAGATCTGTACAATAGACATTCCTCATTTACTTGGTATTTATTTCATTGATGTCCAAGCCAAATGCCTTTGGATGATTTATTTCAGAACATTTGTAAAGGGCATGTCAATGTCCCCAAGGCTTAATAAAATCATTACAATGTCATTTGCAAAGTGCAGGATCTTGAGGACCTCATCTTCCACAGGATTCACTCTTCAGCCAGGATTTGTTGCTAGGTCTTCTCCATGATAGATGAAAATATAGTTGTCAGGAGTATATTTCCCTGTTTTATGCCTCACTTGATATTTGCCACAAAAAACTATTGATGCAGGTTATTTCTATTGTTAGATCTTCTAAGGAATTCTTGAACAGTTTTGAAGTATTGTTAAGAGACACCTTCTCAAAAAAAAAACCTTAAGACAAATTCTCTACCAAATCAAATGTTTATTTTAATCATCAATAAACAATAAGCACAGTGTGATCTTACACTCTCCATACTCCATATCTTTTAGTTCATTGTGAAAAGGTAAAAATGTGATCCATTTCTGAACATAAAAGTCTAATTCTTTCCTCATTTCATATATAGGTGACTTTCATAAAGGTGGTAAAACAGAAAAGGGAAGGTTGTGTTTATTGGTATTCTCACATGTGTACATTTATTACAAAAGTCAGTTATTTTTCTATGCCTTTAATTGCTTCCATTTCTTTACATATCTTGTTTACTCATCTGTCAGTTTCCTAACAATTGCATTATCTCTTGCATATATATTTTTTCCATCTCTCTCCTTTGTGCTGTTTTGCATCCTATAAATGAAGATGCAGAACTGTGATGTCAGGGTTTCAGTGTCATCATTCTAATGTCTTTCATGATATACATAGTTTGCTATAGTTCTCATTTTAGATCTTTTCCAATTGTTTTTTCTATTTGTTTTCCTTCCATTTTCTTCCTCCCATTACTTGCTTAGTTTAGTCTTTTGTCAGGTGTTCTTTAAGCTAGATCTATCATCAGTTGACCCTCTGTGCTTTATGAAGTGACACTGCTCATAATCATGCATCTTACTTTTTCTGAGATGTTCCAAAATAATTTATATTCTAAAATGGAATTACCTTTGACTCTCATCTCTCACCATATGGCAGTCAACTATTCCATTGATTAAAAAGCATTTCAATGTTTACGATTCTTTTTCTGGCAATGCAATTCCAATGGTTAAATGTCTGAATAAAATTATAGTAGTATGTTTTAATAGTATAATAATATGATAACAAAAAATCACCCACTATGTACCAGGTACTATACTTTACAAATATGATATCATTTGATACTCACAAAAACCCTGCTAGGTAAATGCTATGATTATACTCATTTTTAAAATGAGGAAACAGAAACAAACAGAGGCTGAGTGACTTGTCTAGGGTCATATACCTAGTGAATGTCTGAGTCTGGATTTGAACCCACATCTTCCTAACTCTAGGGTCAGTGGTCTATCCACCATTGTACTGCCTACCTGCCTAAGATATCATTTTGTTGCTTATTTTCCTTTCCTTCCCTCTCCCATCTTTGCTAGTTTAAATGACTCAAGATTGAGTTGTTTCAATTGTGACTTTTTTCCTTTATTCATTCTGTTCGTTCCCCAGACAAGTTAGTACATACAGAATGTAAGAATAATTTTCATTCCAATAATGTCATTTTCTTTTTATGATAATAAATGCATTTCATTTTGTATGTTATACCATTTTTGAAGAAAATGGTTATCAAATAAAGACATAAGCCTTCTCTCTTGTCTATAACCTCTTGATCTTTCTTAATTTGACCAATTGTTATTTTCAAAATATTCCTCCCCATTCTCATATCTTCCCACATTATCATTAAAGTCAAAGAGGATCAGAATCGATGTTGATTTAATTTGAAGGGTATAATTGAGTTCTTCATAAAACTTCTCTACTTATTCCTTCACAACCAATGTTGATACATTAGTTGTAATCATTCCAATGCCGGTTCTTCTGTAAATATTTATCATCAGTAATGCAAATATTACAACAATTATTCCACGAAACAGTGTTTATTATTGCTTTCTGGCAAGCAGTAAAGCTCACTCTATCAAGTGCTAGTTTTGTCTCTCTAAGGAATATCAATTACCTATTATTTAATACACTTAAATTTGAAAAGGGGGAGGGAATGGTCTTTTTGTATATAGTTCCTTATTTTAAAGGAAAGATCATTTACCTAAATATGGATCAATTTAAGACAAGGACATACAAAATTAGAAAGAAATAAAAAAGGGCAGTGATCATTTTATTCAACTATTTAAATATGTATAATATATATTTATAAAATATATTAAATAAAATCATTTTATAAGTTTTATTAAAATGAGTCACTAAACCAATTATATCAGCTGTTCAATAGAATAATATATTTTTCTGACTTCCAATGATTCAAGATCAATAAATCC